>UELU01082088.1:0-20353 GCA_900490025.1 Megastigmus dorsalis
TTTCTGCACGGAGAGAAAAATCATGCGATTATCGCACGGCCAGTTGTTGCTATCGTAGCATATGAATTTCTTGTACTATGCTAGTGCGCAAGGCGTACCAACACCGTATAAAATTTTACAGATCTCGCATGGCAGTACGTAGTACTATAAACGTAACAACTGCGTGCTCTGACAGTACTATCCTCTATCAATCTAGTACTATCTACGGTACGAGTATAGCACTGGACGCCGGTGTACCGTGTTTGCTTGGAATCCATACCATCACGGTATGGGTCCCGAGCAAATTCGTATATAGGCCTCGCCCCCTTACCGAGTCACAACAAAAGACAATCAGCGCACGTATAACACGAGCGGGCCGGGGTTCGCGCCTGACACCGGTCAGTTTTCTTTTATTATTATTTATTTATTGGCTTAATTGAATTTCGCTGTAGAAAAATAAGGCGTAATTGTGTAATGCATTAAATTATATAAATTGGTAAACTTATATATACATATTTAAACTAATTTTACGTCGTTGAGGTCGAAAAGCGGATATGAGTTTAGTCTATACCTTCCGTATTTACGTTTGTTCGTGTGGACTAAGGCGTTGTTCTTACGACTGTAACTTTTGGCAGGGTTCCGGTTCGAATCTCGGACAAGTCAATTTTTTTTTTCTTTAAAATTTTGAATATCGCCAGGAATACCATATTTCTTTATATTTAAAATTATATCTGCAGCAGAATAAATTAATGCAAATAATAAAAAAGTATGCATTGGTGTACTCAATCACTTTTTTAACCTAAAAAATTATTTAATAGTATTGTAAGAATTTACTTTGCTATAAACAATGTGTATAGAATGAATTATCATATACAAAATAAATTAATTAAATTGTAGGCCTTTCTTTTACACCCTAGTTTATAACTAAAAATAATTCTCTATCGAAAAATGTCACATACATATTTTTCGTTATTTTTGGTGTTGAGTAAAGAAGGTGTCTATTGGACGATCACATTTTTAATACATTTAGATAGTAGAAATTTATATAAATACTAATAAATATAAAATTTATTTACATACTTTCTGCAGTTAACCCAATTACAATAATTTATTCTATGCACATTGTTTATAGCAAACTATAAACTGCAAAGTGTAAATTCTTACAATACTATTAAATAATTTTTTATGTTAAAAAAGTGATTGAGTACACCAACAAATACTTTTTTATTATTTGAATTTATTTATTCTGCTGCAGATATAATGTTAAATATAAAGAAATATAGTATTCTCCACGATATTCAAAAATTTAAAGAAAAAAAAATTGACTTGGCCGAGATTCGAACTGGAACCCCGCAAAAAGTTACAGTCGTAAGAACAATGCCTTAGTCCACACGACCAAACGTAAATACGGAAGGTATTGACTAAAACTCATATACGCTTTTCGACCTCAACGACGTAAAATTAGTTTAAATATGTATATATAAGTTTGCCAATTTATATAATTTAATGCATTACACAATTACGCCTTAAAAGCCAATAAATAAATAATAATAAAAGAAAACTGACCGATATCAGGCGCGAACCCCGGCCCGCTCGTGTTATACGTGCGCTGATCGTCTTTTGTTGTGACTCGGTAAGGGGGCGTGGCCTATATACGAATTTGCTCGGGACCCATACCATGACGGTATGGGTTACGGGCAAACGTCGCACAACCGGAGTGGGAGCAATACCAGTACGCGCGTGTTGCTGCCGTAGCTTGGCGCTGAAGGCAATATAGTATGCACGCGCTACTATTATATCACAGCATCGACATGTGCGTTAACTGTACAATTTCTTGCTAGCATGGCTATGAAAACCGCTTGCTATAAGCGCGCGCTTCGTCTTCGTACTACAATCGCATGATTTTTCTCTCCGTGTGCACTAGCAGGAGAGCAGTTCTCCCACTATTCTACACTCTCTGCTTCTCTTTCCCCAGGCCCAAATCCCTTAGCTTGCACTTTTTTTCCCTTGGTGGTTCGATACAGCTATATATGTACGTATTTATATATACGTACCGCACGCGTTTATGTATTTCTTTTATAAATGGTCGAAATGTAATTGTTTGTTGAATTTTTATATTTTTAACAGGAGGGGTTTATTAGTCTGGGCGTTCAGGTATTTTTAGTTGGTCGTGATCTATTGTTTAGTAATTAGTTGTAATTGTTTATTTGTAGAGAGTTATAATTATTTAGTCTTTTGATTATTTTAGTTGGATTAAAAGTTAGCCTTGTTTTTTGTGTTTTCGTAATCATTCTGGTTTTTTGGTCATACGATTTAATTATTTAGATATTTAAAATGGTTTCGCAATTCCGGTCAATGTGGGATATTAGTTATGTTCGGATTTTTGTCCTTTTTCTTAGTTTAATGAGTGCGGGAGAGACAACATTTATGCGTAGATAGTAATTAATTATAATATATTGCTAAATAAAAATGTTTTAATATGAAAAATATTTAAGATGTATTTGCACTTGAATTGAGTTTTTCGTTTAAAAATGATAAGGTTATTTATTATAAATGATAGCTACTGTGCATAATGTAAATTTTTACTTATTTTGGGAAAGGTGAAATTATCAATCTTCATGGAATATATTCAGCAAAAATTCTCTATTTAATTCACTTTTGCGACTTTTCGAGGGCTTAAGAAGTATACCCTCCTCTTCAGGCTAACCAAAAACAAATAAATATAAAAATAAAAAACCACAATATAAAACTAATCATACATGTCGCACTTAGGTAACACACAAACACAAACCTTCAGACTTATTTCCTATTGCATAATTAAATTGTTATTAACATTAAAGCTCCTTTTGTTTATTAAGGCCAATCAAAGCTGTTTTTAGAAACTGAAAACCAAAATTCACGGGAAAATTAATATGCTAATTAAAATTCATTTCACTAAAAAATCACAAAACTGAAAATCGCGCATAAAACCACTCACTCTCTCCCACACCTCCACTATCCTCACTCATTGTAATACTAAAAAGTTATGGAAATAAAATCACACAATAGGTGGGGCACAAAACAGTACAATAGTGTGCACACTCCGGAAGGTAGCTGTGCAAGGACAATTACTTACAAATTACCCGTTTTACTTATTTTGCCTCTCTCGGACTCATAGCACAACATTTTACGCGCTAGAAGTACAAGCATCTCGAATCTCGGTCTGTAGTTTTATGATAGGGTCGAGTTACTTTCTTCAGCTATGCGCCGAACAGTCAGTCGGGTCTGTGTCGTCTTATCTTGAGTGTTTTTGCTTTATAATTTATTGTAGCCACATGGTTACTTATTTTGCTCTGTCCAGGGCTTTAGTGTACTTTACTGACTTTACTTTAAATGTAATATAATTTCAACTGCAGGTTAATTAGTAACTAGGTGCCATGTAAGTCATTCTGTTTATTTATTTATTGATTGTGGTTGTTTTAGATAATTTATTATTTGAATTCGTATATATGTATATGAGGTACGTAACACCCTCCCCTCAACAACAACAATCCTCACCTAATTAAAATGTTTATCGTTCCGATAAATGCGGCGGTAGACATATAATGCGGTTTATGGGAGCAGAGAGCGGAAAGCCAGGTCGCTGCTAATCGAAGATTTTAACAAATTGGTTGCTCGATACATGGTGTACAAGGTTTCGTTATTCGTATAGTCTACATAGTTATTGTGTCGTTGATGTTTGCGAATATTGATGGTTGAAGACAGTTAGGCATCGGTGTCGATGGACAAGATAGGGGAGTTGATGTTGGCGCTAGGAGTTAGAGATGGTGATGATGTAAAGGCCTGTGTACTGACTGGGCTCTCCGGGCTATTACTGTGGGTGAATCGTTCTTGGTTTGTGCCTAAATAGACGAAAAACCATAGAGAATTGGCGCGATATAATAGACGTAATGGTGGTGAGGATAATTATTATTGATCCTTATGTGGGAGAGGTGGTCCACTTGGTTATTCGCATGATATAGATTATTACCTTTGCAATAGTTGTATATATGTATGTATACATCGAAAAAAAATTTTCTTGGTGGATACAGCGGTGAATTCCTTGCCGTGTGTATTTCTTTATATATATCCAATTATAGATCAATAAATTCGAATTTCAACAGTACTGAGGCATTACGAACGCAACAATTTGACTGATTGGTTTTGAGACATCATTTGGATATTACATATTTTCGAATGTCTGGTTGATTCGGTAGGATGTTCCATCTATTTAGTAATTTTGATTTGTAATTTGGCTTGTACATAGAGTAATTTTTGTTTGTATTGATCCTTCGGTGGTTTTTATCGTGGTTCTTCCTGTAATTGTCCTTTCTTTGATTAATATATGGTCCGGGGTTAGTGATTGGCCCCTGATTTTAAATTAGAATTAGGACAATTGCATACGCCGTTAAAACTTACTGAATTAGAAAAATGAAAATTCTGTAAGTAGAATATATCGTTTGCCGGTTTAAAATTAAAATACGCATCTAAATACATCAAACAACCTAAACTATGACCAAAAGGAATATATATATGTAAGTGAATATTTCAAAAATAAATTTAAATAAATAATGAGTGCGTTCTCATCCTTTTTCCTGCCGAGAAGCCAAGTATTTAATAAGGTTATTCAGAAAGAAACGTTAAAATATTAACAGGAGTTAATTAACTGACGAAAGATATTTGAGAGAAGTTCATAGAGAAAGAGTTATCAGCTAAATGATGGCGATGGCGTCAATACATAAAGAAGAATCAATTAAGGAACTTGTATAAAAAATGTGGACTTATTACATATTAACCTTTAAATGGTAACGTCATTTTTGGCTCTCATAAAAGGTATCGTTGGGTCACTCGTGTCTGGTGCTTTCAGAAGTGCTGTGAAGTGCTCTAAAAAATTCCGCAAAATTCATGAAATTTTATTATATATCCTAGTATCAGGATCAATCACTATATTGCTGATTGGATCATTTATTTAGAATAAAGTCTGGGCCTGTCTTCCATCCTTTTCAGAAAGCTAGCAAGGGGAGGTTTGGGTAAGGCACGAGTGACCCGACGTTACCTTTTAAGGGTTAACCCGATTTAAGGTTTGGGGGAGCGGCTAGCGCGATATTAGATTCCCGGGATCCTTCGTACTCAAACCAAAGAATAGAGAACGATGAGAAAAGGAAGGAGAGAAAAATTATGTACAACGAATATGATGTAGATTCTGAACCGGACGACGAGGATACTTGTTCAAGTTTTAATGAACTAGACCTGGACGATATTGAAGTACAGATGGACCCTGTCAACTCATATTATGAAGACTGTAACGTTCTCACGTTACGTTCTCTGTTTCTGCGAAGTGTTGCCCCGCAGAAACTCGAGTTCGTGTGCTGGACTCGGTTCTGCTTGAATATTGACAAGGTTTTTTCCCTTCCGAATCACGTATTCGCTAGGGAGAAGTTGAAAAAGCGCGCACTGGCTCTTTCACTTCGCCTAGCTTACACTAATCCTTGGTGACGTTTCTATTCCGCGCGTATTGAAGGAATAGAAACGCCACCGGAAAATCAGAGGGAGTTTTTCTTCACACCGATAGCTGTGAAGCGCACAATGGTTTCACGATCGCGGAGCGAGTACTAGACTCAGTGGAAAGAGACGGGATGGGTTAGACCAGGGAAAATCGAGTAGCTAAACCTTTGACGTTATTGCACACTGAATAGTGTCAAAGTTTATGGCTTCTCACCACTCTAGGTTCGATGGACGTCGCAATGACGAACCTCTCAACCAGAAGGTATACTTTACGTATAGCAGGTTCGCTAGAGGAGGGCAATGCTTCTCTAGCTTGCTGCGAGAAAACTCGATTTAAATCTTACAATACTACGCAAGAGCCTTCTATCTACTGTCGCATAATGGACAGTGGATAGAAATCGGCCTGCTCTCTTTTCACGAGGCTCAATGGAAAAGTGTATCACTTTCCCACCTCGCTCGTGAAAAACCCAGTCACGGGTATCTGCTTCGTCGAGAAAGCGCAATGCTTGCGACTTGCAGAGAGAGACTATACGCTTAAAACTAACTTATAATAAATAAGTCCCTTCACGACCGCACAATGGACCGTGAAGGAGTTATTTCATGTAATTCTGTGCACTAGGCTTATCGAAAAGCGCAATGCTTACTCGATTTGCTAGTGCACAGTGCTATTCAAAGCGGGTCCGCCGAAGAACGCAATGTTGTAAAGGCACTCTTAAATATAATGCTCTGTGCGAGTTCGTTGTTGCTTGTACTAAGCGAACAACCAATCGACAGAGCTTGTGGGAAGAAGAGGACTACAAGTATTAATGAAAAGGATTAATGTAAATGAGAGGTTTATTCAGGTTGATGAGTTGGTACAAGAGTGGTTTCTCAGCGCAGATTCGGGCGCGCTTATATACTTGTCTGGGACGCGGACATCTGTCGATTTCCCCTTCTCCTTATCGGTGTGGCTCTCTCGTGCTGGTATTGATTTGATTAGCGCAAACGTCTCGCGGCTTCATGGTGTGCGCGCGTGTATGTGTTCTATTCGCACATCTGGCGCTCGCATTCCTTCTCTCTCGCACTCATTGTATATTTTAATTCAATGTTTTGGTTTTATATTAAATGCTAACTTAAATTTAAATCGAACAATACTTTTAGTGTATTATTTGTATTAGTCAAGTGTAAGCGATTTATTAATAGTTAATTATTTAAACAATCTCAATAATATTCTTTATTTGATGCATTATTAACTTTGAATTACTAATTTTGATATAGTTAATTTTATTTTATTTTATGACACATGTGTTTGTACAAGACAGTGATATTTCAAGTTGGGAGGACAAGTATGAAGTCTATCTCGCCTCTCACGAGCCAACCCAAGCGCGATTCAAAGACATCTAGTCCAGGCGAATTAGCTCATTTAGAGGCGAAAAAAAAGAAATTGTTACCCGGAGTTTTACAATTGGAAATTGTAGAAGGGCTTATTATAAAAATTAAAAAAAATATATGCGTGAGCAGCGGAGTTCGTGGGTTGAAAAGTGGTGAATCGTGGTAGTATCGCAATATTATTATGATTTCCGGTGAAAGTTGATCTGATACAAAAAAGTATCCAAAACAAGTTCTAGATCGTAGAAAAATAAACAACTTTTGTTAAATTAACTTTTTAACATAACCTCAAAATTCCGAGAAAAATGCGAATAATCATTGTTACTGATGTTGTTTTCGATTTTTATTATTCGTTTCCGCAAAAATAGTTCTAAATTCACGAAACTTGGTGAAAGTATACTTTTCTGTGACCTAAATAACCATAAATTTTTTTAAATAAAAAAATTGAAAAGTTTCCTTGATATTAATTTTTTTCGGTCGAAAATACTTTTTTTCAAAACAAAATCCTTCTTCAGAAAATCATCCTACAGAGTTCTGTCGGTGCTCATTTTTTTCGCTTTGAAATGTACTTTCTGATGAAATAAAAAAATGTATAGTCGTCATTGAAAAACATGCTCAAAAATGCCAAAAAAAAGCAAAAATGACTCTTGCAAGAATGAGTTTTTCAATAATGGTTGATAATTTGTTTAAATTTTGTAAAAAAATTAAAAAACTGATTACGCCATTAAATTGTATGAAAAAAAATACCAAAGATGCTGTGTTTCATATTTTGACTCAAAACTTTATTTTTGCACAGTATTGTTGTAAACATCTAAATGGAATAATTTTGTGTACCGAAAAATCGAAATAATTGAGAAGTACTTAAAATTTCCCTTGAAAAACGGAAACTTTTAAAGTAATTAAACAGGGTTAGGCCCTCATCTCACTTTCAGTTCTTAATTACGATCTGGAGCAACCGCTCCGGTCGCATGTCCCTCCACCCTCCTGTCTCACTCTCTCTCTCTCTCCCTTTCTGTCCCGTTTTCTTAACAGGACTCTCACTGCTATTTCAAAGGAGCAGCTGCATTTCCCGGGTCTAGACTTCGGGAGTCTAGACGCCGGGCAGTTCCCGGGCAAAGGAGCTTACCAGCTGGGTCCCAGGACCGAGGATGAGGGACTGTCCCCGTCCTCTTTAAAAGACCAGGTCACCTGGAGCAAAGGCACAGATTTGCGAACACAGGTATACAGTTGTTCTATATAGCATTAAGATATTCATTAGTAAAAAGACCGGAAGTCAAAATAACAATAATATTTTTCGGAAATATGCAAGAAATATGGACATTAATCTAATTGTAATCTAATTCAACATTGTTGCTTGAAAAATTCGTGTTCAAAAAGTACCGGGACGGTCGATTGTTGGATTTAAAAGTAGGAGTACAATAAACTGATCAATATTAAAAAAACTTCTTTTTTTATATTAAACAAGTTTTATGATTTTAGAAATTTTTTTAAATTTTTGTCTAGTAAACAAAAGCTATTTCTTATTTTTTTTTAATTCAAGAAACTTCTTTTATTTTTGTTGCAGTTTAGCAGCATGGATGATTCTGCTTGTATTATTTGTGATGAGCATGGAGGAGATATGAGGACGATCCAGCAGAAACCTGTAAATAAGTTGATCGATTCAAGTAAAAAAAGAAGAGATCGGAAGTATACTAAGTGGGTTGAAATTAAGTCAGCATCTGTTCACAAACGATGTTCAGATACGTACAACCGAGAGAGTGCGGTAAGTGCCGCTACAGTACAACATATTGTATCATTTTGAATTTAAAACACTTTGTTTTATTTGTGGTAGCGCTTGTAATAATACGACAGAACGTGTAAAAGTGGTAAAAAAAGTGAAACTAGAGATAGAATCATTAAGACTCTTGAAAAACAAAAACATTTAAATACTTTTCAATAAAAATTATTTGCACTTTTGAATGCAACTAAGGATTTAGTTCAGGTTCAAGTTCGCTGCCATGCAAACTGCATGTCTACGTTTTATGTAAATAGACTTTCTGATTAAATTGGACGTCCTGCAAGTGAAAGTACGATAAACTTTATAGAATTTGCAATTAATTATATTGAACAAAACAAAAATGACAGTCAATTTTCTAATGAGATTAAAAATGAATTCACGGGTAGTTTTCCGGACTTGCAGACTATCAAATCAAAATTAATGAAGTTCTATTCTGACGATCCATTAGAATTTGTAAGTTTAAAAACAGATCTCATTATTCTCTTTCGACACAAAATTATTAAAAAGTGCTGGAAAGAATGGTATAGCAATCAAGAAAAAGATCCCGAACTAGAACGAAAGAGAATTGTTCAAATGGCTGATAACATTATTTTACAGGACATTCGTAAGACTATTTACAATAAAAATAATTACACACTTCCAAATTTTAATGAAAAAAATATTTTTGATAATATTCCTGAATCGTTAGCGGATTTTCTTAGCATTGTTTTAAAAACTCATAAAAATATAAGTAAAAAAAAATGATTTTAAGGGGAAAAAAAGAATAGCTACAATTGCTCATACTATAATTATGTTAGCAAGGCCATGATCATTTTTATCGCCAATTTTACTCGGTCTATCGTCGATGATGCACCAAAAGTATGCATCAAGAGACTTAATAGATTCCTTATCATATTTAGGATTGTGTGCGACCTACGAAGAAACTTTGCGCTTTGAAGCAGCAATTGTAAATGATCCTGATAATCATACTTGCGATCTCGAATGTTTTGTTCAATACATATTTGACAATGCCGATCACAACACTTGCACTATTGTTGGAAAAAATACGTTTCACGCAATGGGAGGAATTAAAGTCGCAACTCCGTCATCAAGTGTAATTTCGAAACAAACAATCGCTAAATTAAACAAGATTCCATCTTCAAGTATTATTGGCAAGTTTGGATTTACTCAAGTAAAACGGTTTGAAAAGAAAAATGCGAAAGGACTAAATGCAATATTTATTCAGAACATTTTTAGGAATGATTTAACAAGTCCAAAAATATCGATGGAAGATTTTACGTGCCTCTATTTTAAGTATACAAATAAAAAATCAAAAGGCTACTATGGATTTATGGAAGATTTTTATATAAATTTTGATTACACGACATCGAAAATTATTCCATTATCATTTGTCAATAATCCTCCGAGTGATTACGACACAATTTTTACTGTTTTAGTACAACCGGCTGAAGAAAATAAACAAGTCAATAAGGAAGACATTTGTTTCGTAACATTTGATCAGCCTCTGTATCAAAAGGCTCGATATATTCTGGCATATGTAGATCTAGAGCATGATCCACATGATTTGTCAAATATTAGGGTAAGGCTTGGTGGATTTCATACGTTAATATCATTCCTTGCGACGATAGGATTCATAATGAACCGTAGCGGACTGAAAGAAGCATTCTGTGTATTATACGCTGAAAATTCAGCTGAAAAAGTAGGGCATGCCTATTCCAGAGCCATCAGAGCACATTTCCTTGTTCAAATAGCTACAATAATTTTTGAATCGCTTGAATTAACAGAAGAAGAAAAAGTAATTTTTGATGCACTCTTGCTACATTTAGGGACAGAAAATTTCAAGGAAGATATGCAAAAAGAAGAAGTTACGATAATCAAAGATAAATTTGTTAAACAGATTTAAGAATTTAAAAAAAGGGGAACATTGGATTCAATATTGCGTTATGTTGACTATAGTAAAAGACTTCATAAAAGCAGAACGTTCAGGCAACTGGGATCTCCACTTAAAACGTATTGAACGAATGATCCCATACTTTCATGTGAGAGGGTATAACAATTATGCAAAATCTTATATCTACTTATATCTTCAAGATATGTTAAACTTAAAACACGAATGAATGAGTATCAATATGTGCTATTTACAACAATTGCTATTTCACCGTCAGATATGACAATAGAGCAAGTTTTGATGTGATCAATGAAAACTCAGGGTGGACTGACACACGGTTGTGGCATGTCGGAAAGCGTTTTAACAAAATTCGTATTAACTATGATAATTACTATGACTAGTTGAAGTTTGCAACGAAGTGGAAAATTTTTGCAACGTTTCATATCCCAAGTCTGAACAACATGTTAATTCCATAGAGTTAGAATTTCAAGAGACGCAACAGATCGTGAAAAATTATTGGAATTTTTTAATAGATATTATCCGTTTCCAGAGATACCAAATATAATGTCAGTATTTTCTGGGGTTATTGGCAACGATTCTGTTAACTGTCATCGAGCATACGAAGACGGTATGAAATCTGTGAAATCAATCATAGAAAAGGATTTTGAAAGTGTGAAATTTACCAGAAAAAAACAAAGTTTTGTCTATTGCAAGTGTTAATTCATCAGTCAAAGTAAATGATGAGACCATAGCAATTGATCTATTATTATTGTTTCAACGTTTATGTGTTAATATCAGTAGCAAAGAAGATATGAAAAAATATTTGAAATTCGAGCTTGCTCCATTTTTGCTATCGCTTTTTATAGAAAACGGCTTAAAAAAACGTCAAATCGCAACTGTTTCAATACTTCACTAATACTGAATCCTTGCCAGCTGCCGAAATATTGTGCATGTTATTGACGGCGGGTTTCTTTTACACAAAGTTGTGTGGCAAAAAATGACACCATTGAAGTGATCAACGAAAAATATTTATCTTTTGTACGCAATCATTAATCAGACAATAGCTGTATAATATTTGATGGTTATCCGGATAATGAGACTGATAATGAAAACTTATCTTCTACAAAAACGACTGAACACTTAAGGCGACAAAATTCATCGAGTGTTCCTGTTTTTAATATTGAACCGCATACAAAAGTAACACTTTCACAAGAAAAGTTTTTATCGAACGCTAAAAATAAAAATGAATTAATAAATCAGTTGTGAAAAATCTTTAGATTTGAAGGATATACAATTAAACAAGCAGAAGAAGATGCGGATTCATTAATTATTAATTCAGCAATTGAAATCGCCGAAAAAAATAAGTTAATAAATGCAGCAATGGAGTCGCCGAATATAAAAAAACTGTCCTTATTATCGGTCAAGATATTGATCTTTTGGTTTTATTAAATCAATTAAATTCGACTAATGCTCCAATTTTCTTTTTCAAGCCAGGCGCAGGCAACGTAAATGACTCAATGTTTTTGTCAAATAGTTTTACGTATGAAGATTACCGTTCTATTGTTGCTTCTTTGCACTGCTTTACTGGCTGCGACACAACATCTGCTTTTGCAGGCAAAAGAAAAAAAAACAACATTCAATGCACTGATTGAAACTCCTGGGTTGACGGATTTGGTGAAACCTTTTTATCAGACCAATGCAGAACCAACAGTTATTGCTCAAAATGGATGTACATTAATTTCATCAATTTACAAATGCACAAATGATACATTATCTCTGGATGATTTAAGATTTTAGTAATACAAAGTATTGAATGCAAAGTCTACTTTTAACTTAGAAAAATTACCACCAACTGTAGGAGCAGCTATAAAGCACTCGTACAGAGCATACTTTCAACTTCAAACGTGGCTTGGAAACAAAATAAGGGCAACCAAGTGGGGCTGGAAAGAAGTCATTGCGAATAATGCCAAGATACTGATGCCTTACTTTACAGAAATGTCACTCATACCTGAAGATTTATTGAAAACAATTTCTTGCAACTGTGAAACCAGTTGTCAAAGTAATAGATGTGGGTGTCAAAAACATGGACTACGATGCACACATTTATGTAGTAAATGTAACAATACAGACAATTGTTCGAACGTTGATAAAATTGTGGAAGATTCCATTGATTACAATGAATTTGAACAACCAACTATTTGCTTGAACTCGGATAATGTACTACCCAAAGACATTTCTGATATGGAGGAAGCGATTGAAGATCAGGAAGAAATCATCCTAATCAATGAAGTATCGTGCGATTTGCAAGATGACGTTCAACACTTGCCAAAGAAACCAAGATTATAATAATATTATAATATTTATTATAAATAATTCGAAAAATATAATAATTTTTAAAGCAAAAATCATAATTTTCAATTATTTAATTACCAATTCCCTTTTTAATATATGTATGAATTAATCAAAATTAAAAGTAAAATAAGTACACTTGGTTATATGGAGCTCAATTCCACGAATTCAATGTTTATACTAATACTGCTCCAAAATAAAGTTTCGAGTCAAAGTATGAAACACAATATCTTTCGCAATTTTTTCCGTACAATTTAATGGCGTAATCAGTTTTTGAAATTTTTTACAAAATTTAAACAAATTATCAACAATTATTGAAAAATTCATTGTTACAAGAGTCATTTTTCCTTTTTTGCATTTTTGAGCATGTTTTTCAATGACGACTATACATTATTTATTTCATCAGAAAGTACATTTCAAAGTGAAAAAAATGAACACCGACAGAACTCTGGAGGATGATTATCTGAAGGAGGATTTTGTTTTGAAAAAAAAAGTATTATCGACCGAAAAAAATTACTATCTCAGAAAGTTTTCAATTTTTGTATTTAAAAAAATTTACGGTTATTTAGGTCACAGAAAAGTATACTTTCACCAAGTTTCATGAATAAAGAACTATTTTCAAACAAACAACAATACAATCATGGCGTCGGGTGGAGGTGAGCCTCCCGACAAGCTGAACAAAAAATTGTTTAAATGTCATCCTAAACAAAGATGTTCAGTAGTAGTGTGTGTAATTTGTGAAAGCGCGTACCATATAAGTGATTTTAGACAATTAAACAATACAAAAATATTAAGTGATACTCTAGTTATATGTCCTGAACATGTGGATGAAGTAAACATAACCTCGAAAACAGAAAACGTGGCATTAGATACTGCGGCTAGAACAATAATAGCACAAATAAAGAATAATCAAAAGCAAGAATTAAGAAAGCAAATATTAAAAGAGATAGAAGAGGAAAGAGACGTAGATGAACACAACAAAACACTATTTGAAAATAATACTGAATTAGAAAATTTGAAGAATGAAAATACATTATTGAAACAACTCAATACAGAACTACAAGAAAAAAATGACTTGTTGAAAAAACTACTTGCTGGAAAAGAAAATTTAAACAACAATGGAAATAACAAATTATATGCTGAGGTATTTAAAAGTGAAAAACCATTAAAAAAACGTATACCAAAATTAACTGTAAAGAAAACAAATTTAGAGGAAAGAATAAGCACTAAAGAACTTGTATTACACTACTTAAACAAAGAAAAAAGTATACTAACAAATAAAGTTGAATTTAAAAATGAAAATGTTGCAACAATTATTTGCACAAACGAAGAAAGTGTTTTAATAGCCGAAAACCTATTAAAATCAAAAGTAGCTGACAGCTTTATTGTAGAAAAAGAAGAAATCATGAAACCAAAAATTAAAATTGTTGGATTAGAGAATTATTCTAAATGGGACAAGGAAGCTCTGGAGCTGGATATTGGACCCAGTGGATAAAGGATGGGGTGGGTTAGACAAGGAGTATTGAGCTGCTTAACTTTTTATTCTACTGCGCAACGAATAGCATAAAAAGTCATAACTTCTCACCCTTCCAGGTTCGATGGATGTCGCACTAACAAACCACCTAACTGTAGAGCATACTATAAGTATAGCAGGTTCGTTAAAGAAGCGCAATGCTAAGAAGTTTTATTTGGTTGAGTCCAATGGTTTTGGGTGCTAAGGAAGGATCTCGTTGAAGATCAATTTAAAAATAAAAAGAATGGATTTCCCAAAACAAATACCGTACATAAGGGTTTACCAATTAACATGAAGATGAAAGAAACAGAATCTTTGGAATACAGGTGGAACCATAGGGTTGATCGGGGCGAACAAAATACTTTGGAAAAATTATAAGGGAACCCACGATCTCCGGGAAAGCGATTTTGCTCAAACTTTGTAAAGTAGATTCTGGAACCTGAAAATGAAGTTAGAAACCAATATTTGCAACCAATAGGCACAATTTTACAAGCTAACCACTACTTAAAACGCTACTTAACTTTATTAAATTGATCACGCTTTATAACTCGGTAACAAACGAAAATAAATAATGTTTCTTAATTACAAATGAAAATTGAGAATGCGACTTTCAATTTGAGAGGTTATATACATATATACCTGAATTCGATCAAAAGTTATGAGAGTTTAAAAATTAAGCACAATTTTGCATTTTAAATTAGTATAAAAATCATGAAGAATTTTAAGTGTGAGATTGTGTCTAATTTTGAAACGCTCATAACTTTCACTACCTCTGAAATTAAAGAGAGCACCAAAGCCTTAGCTTGTAACAGGCTCACATGATTGAGAGTAGATGTGCGTCCGTTGCGCGCTAATTGCCGTCTACTGGGATTCCCCATCTAGGTCTTTGACGTGCGACCGTGCGCGTACCTCTTCGCTTTCGTGCACTCTCGCTCTTTGCATTGAGTGTTTAGAACTTGTCCCCCACTTGTATCTCTTCCTTCCATGATCGTCTCAGATTTTGGCCGGTATTGGCCCTTGTTTTGTCTTTGCGAATTTGAATTGATTACTTTGTTTCTGGGTAATAAAGAAAATAATGTGTCATAAAATTAGGACATAATGTAACTCAGCGAAAGTGCATCGTGGGAAATTATTAATAGTGTTTCTTTTTGTATTCTTGTTAATAAGTTGAAGAAATTTTATGAATTTATGCAGATTTTGAACTCAGTTTATTATTTAATCAAAAAATTTGAATTTATATAACTCTTCACACCATAATGATATCAATTACAAACATTTTAAGATCAATTACATCAAAATTGATCAATCCGTTGGACCTGTATGTTTCACCAAACTTCAAAATTTTATGTTTTCCAGAAAAAATCTTTAAATTTGAACGTACCATATCATCAATAAACGTTCGCTATTCTTCTTACTCACAAAATATTAATTTATGCAGTTTATCACATCACAATGATATCAATTTCAAATAATTTAAGATCAATCCCATCAAAATTGATCAATCCATTTGACTTGTAGATTACGCCAAACCTCAAAATTATACATGTTTTCCAGAAAACAGCTTGACAGTTGCATGAACCGTACATCAAAATGATCTCTTTTCTTCTTAAAAACTTCTTTTTCTAAAATATAAAAAATATATTAATAATGTTAGCACTTTTTAAATTATTAACTAAATAACACACCTTGAGTTCTCTGTTGACGAATCGAATGTTAGAGCCAAGAAAACCTCAATCAGTCCTATTTATTTTTTTAAATATTTTTGAAATATCTGTTGCTACAAAAAAATTACAAAAAATTCTCTGCCTCTCTTGAACTCTTGGTCTAGACACTGGACCTGCAACTAAAAAAAAAGATTATTTTGTACAAAGTATTTTTTCTTACAAGAAATAAATCTTATTTTATTAAAAAATGGGTTTTTACTTATCTGACAAAATCCATCTGCATCCACTGCTTTTATTGAAAATTGCAGTAAATAAACAATTATTATTTCACCTTACTATGCTGGAGCTATCCGCAACAATCCAGCATCACTAAGCAGAATGATTAGAGATATTTGGGCCGTTTGGTATCACAAGGCTTCCACTGATGAATATCCGCAACACCAGTTCTGTTCAATTCGTAGAAACTCTTGGTCTGCAAGCTGTAGCTCTGAACAGTTTACACGAATTCCACCATAAAAATTTTTGTCAGCTTTGACTCGTTACAACTGGGAGTAAATATTCTTGAGTCAGTCTCCTTGCTCTACTTGCCTCCAGAGAATTGGTAAGCATCTTCTGCGCAGTATGATCTTTCATCATCATTGGTTTGAACTCAACGCAAGTGTGTCCAGGCATGATTCCAAATACTTTCATAAAACTGGTTCTTCCATCATATTATATTATCACTGGAATTATTAAACCCTTTTTTAAAAATATTCAATGAACTAAAAGAAGTTTTTAGAAGAAGTTTCCACACAAAGTTATTAAAACATTTATTGTAATTTTTGTTAGAACTATTTTTTATAAATAAATAGATGAAAGTTTATCTACTTGTTCATTCACCAACTCACGAACTCACGATTGATTAAAATTGTAGTTTGATTAAAAACAGGTAAATATACCTATGACTGTTGACCTCAAACTAGCTGTCAAAATGTCAACTGCATGAAAAATTACATGCATCTATACATATAATACGCAGATAAGATACCTAGAAGCAGCCATTGTAATTTATATTGAAATTAACCATGCTTTGTATAGATGCGGAACACGGAACAGATTATAAGCAATAAACACGACACATCTACAAGCATGCCCATGGCCTTTATACTTTGGACAAAAATATTTTTCACGAATGTCGAACATAGTTTATGCTTGAAGCGCATTTAAATCTAATATACACTATAGCCATGCTCGGTGCCCTGTTGAAAATGATGACGTCATTGAGCATGTGTCACAATTTGGAACTAAAAATAACGTTAGTCTTTAAAATTATGACGTTATTTCTCAAAAAAAGAAGGAAACATCGTTCAAAGATGACCTTATTTTTTTAAAGCTAAGATGTCATTTCTTTAAAAACTAACGTTATTGGAATATAATGTTATTATACGGGACAGCGCCTTTTTTCAATGTTAAAAATATCGTTTTGAAAACGTTTTTTAAAAGTTATTTTGGCCGCAAATTTTTTTCAAAAAAAGTCTACAGTAGCTGATGGATACGCCTTAAAGACGTTTTTTAAACGTTTTATAAGCGTCTAAAATGCAGATAAATAACGTGATTGAAATGTTCTTAATACGTTATTATATTTCAATGTAAAACGATTTACAAATGTTTTAAGAATGTGTATTATAAGTATTTTATTCATGTAAAGTTCTACGAATCGAAAAGCAGAAACGTTATAAAAACGCCTTAAAATCGTTTCATGCACATTATGTACACGTTAATATAACATTATTAACGTTTTAAATACGTTTTATGAATTAATACATTTCTGTTGTGAATTTCGTTATAAAGTGTAATACATCGCAATTGATCTCAATTGCTTTTGATTGGTTTCAACTGTTATATTTCATACACATTTCTGGTAACCTTTAATGAATTTCTATCCCTATTGTGGATAGAAACTCAATCGATTTGAATATTGTAACTAAAGTTTTTTTTTTTTTAACAAACACGATTATATTATAGAGTTGCTTTTATATTAATGTTCTTTTATGTAATGCGTATATGCAGTAAAATCGATAATAATTATTGTAAAACGTGATTATTCTTTAAATCTATTATTAAATTATACAAAATGAACGCTCAGCTTCGAAAAAAACATAATATATATTTAAAGAATTTTACACCGGTGTAGTTGATGAGTGAATACGTTTTCGCAATACTTAATCAAGATTGTTCGTGTTGGCTAAGACGTTAATTGCGTAATTACTTTTTTAATTCTCTGAAGTAAATCTTAATGTGGTAAAAATAAAATTGTTTTTCTAAAAAAAAAATACTTTTTGAACGCTAGTATAATTATATAAGTAATATTATTTTGAGGATATCTAAGAGTACTTATTGAATTCTTTTTTCTGAAAAGTATTCTTATTGGGATTACAAGAAGAGCGGGTTCTGAATTTTCATTAAACTCAGAAAAATTAATTTTTAAACCATATAATGAGACCTGTATCTCAGCTTTTATTTTAATGGGCTTAAGTTGTACAGATATTTATCAATCCATATTGATTTTATATTTATTTATTTATTTATTTATTTATTTATTTATTTAACTAGAAAATCAGTTTACAATGGTAAACCCTACCGAGGCAATATTGCCTGTGTGTAGGTCCGGTATACATAAAAAACTTACATACTAACATCTATTATAAAATAGTTCTGTAATAATTGTTATTCTCGTGACAAAATCGCAACGCGGTTCCTGCAAAGAGTAGCAGTTACTACACAATCAGACCCTCATAAGCTTTCAAAATTTCAATATACTTGATACTTTAATTAAATCAACATAAAATTTCTAAATATTTAACAAATTATAATATTACTGTCTACTAATCATGTTATTTACTCTAGAGTTAATGGACGATAGATACAATCCATTTTTTAATTTTTCTTTTAACCGCCATTTTAGTAAGATCTAATTTTTTAAGATCATTTGGCAAAGAATTAAACAGCCTTATAGCAACGATGTAGCTATTCTTAATACTTACAGATTTTGTTATCTTTGGCAATTGAATGTTTTTATTTCGTTTATTGCTCTGTTTCATTAAGTACTTACTTTTCAATTCCTTGTAATGATAATTTAAGGACTCGTAAGCGAAATTTTGCACCAAATTCATTGGACGGTTTTCAGTTACAAATTTATTTTTATATATTATCTTTAGTATTCTATTTTGTACTCTTTGGAGCAAACTTAAGTTATTATAAGCACCTCCCCAAGCTATTATCCCATAATTTAGTACACTGTGAAAAAAGGCATAGTATAAAATTAACAATGTTTTCGTTTGCATTATCTTAGCAAGTTTGTAGAAAATAAAAATAAGATGTTTGGTCCTATTTATAATATTCTCTATCTTTCTGTTCCATTTCATATTGAAATCAAATATAACACCTAAATATTTACAACTTTCTATTTTAATTAAAGATCTCTTATATATTATTCATATATTATAGTGTGTTATTATTTGAAAACAACTAATAATTAAAAGTTAAAAGAAATTTCAGAACCCGCTATTTGATGGGTATATTCTTGGACGATTAAAAACATACACATGAACAATATTATTGACATTAATTACAATAAATGTTGTAATTAATGTTAATAGTATTGTACATGTTGTAACGGGGTTTTTCCGGGGGTAACGAAAGCAGCCAGCTGCTTACCTCGGGCCGTACCGAGTACGTCCGACGGCAACTCCAAGCATGAGTTGCCGCGGCCCGCTACAACGTGAGAGCTCCGTGCTCTCACTTTTCTCTCGTTCTCGGTGTGCTCGTGTGTGTGTATTCCCTTACACAAATACCATCGGCTCTCTTTGCCGGGCTCGGCCGCTCAGCTTATGACTTGCAGCCGCTTGCTGCAATTCCCGCGGAGAGTGGCGGTAATCGGGGTTTGGACACGGGAAATTGCCAATGAGTGTTAGACGAATAAACTATAACAACGATGTTTATTCGTCTGACAAAAATTAGGTACAAATACAAAGTTCCGCGAAGTGTTAGCGTGCGCACGCCGGCCGTTGCCGTCGAACGCGCGCACTCCGATTCGAATCTGACTACAAAGTTCGCAACGTCGAACGTATCGAACGTTCGAATATTCGAGTCGCTGAATATAATATTCCGATGAATATTATATTCAGCCTAGCGCGTGTATAGCTCGGCTATACTCGGAGACTAGCTGAGTCTCCGACGTAAACACACCGGCGTGTGTTTACTCGCGCGACCTACCAAGTTCATACAGCGCTGTGCCGGCGCACAGCAACTGC
>UELU01082089.1:0-12311 GCA_900490025.1 Megastigmus dorsalis
AGCGCATATTACTCGCGCGGCTGTACGAAGCTGACGCGCCGCGCCGCACGGGGGTCGCTCGTGCGGTTTTTAACATACTATATCTTGAAAAAAACGAAAAAGTCCCTTTTTTTTATTTATTATTTAAATGTAAATAAACCTCATCTTTCGATTGAACACACTTAAAAAAAGATAAAATTGGTCCATCTTTGAGAAAAATGAAGAAAAAGTTTTCTTCTTGAATTTTCACCGTGAAAATGGGAAAATTTCGGAAAATGAAATACACCATTGGTAAGCTCGTCTCAAAATCTACAAAAACCATGCCTGATAAAATTTTTTCATATACATTTACCTTCTTTTTACGCGAGTTTAAAAGTACTTTATTTCGCGCTTATTTTGGGCCGCTGGACATTTCACGTGTAATGCCTCTTATATAGATCGTAAGCTGTAAGTATTTTGTTAGTTCCTGTAAGCTGCAAGCTAGCTCTACGAGCTCCTCTTTTAAAATTTGCACCTATACTATCGCATCCACTTTTGCCGTGTGCAGTGGAAAAAATATGCCATTCAGCTTTAATTTGAAAATCTTTTTCATGAAAAAGAAGATTGTGAAAATTACTATTATTTTTAAAATGTTGTGCTACTCCGTCAGTCACATAATAATTTTTTTTAAGTTTATGATCACTTTCAAGATAATTTATAATGATTTTCTGATATTCATATACCGAGACAGTATCATGATTAAGATTATCTGAAATAATGGATATGCTTTTGTGTTTAAGTTCATCCTTTATACTACACCGTAACTGTAAATATAGTTGCTTGATTATTATTCCAATGGAATGATTGAGTTGCATTTTGAATAACAAAAGCGTAAATTACGGCAAAATCAAAACAAATTACTACCTCTCCCTCTTCAAGATTTTCTTTCAAATTTTCAACAAAAACCGCTTGTTGTTTAGCAAAAAAATCGTGGGTTTTTAATTTTATTAATCTATTTTTAAATATTTCGAGAAACTTAAAAACTTTTAATGTTTCAGAAGTAATTGAGCAACGGTCGGTTTGCTTCCATGATTCAAATTTAGTTTCATGATTGCCATGATTTTTCAGAGCATTCGTTATAAGTTTTTCAAGGTTTGAAAAATTACTCTCGCAATCCAAACAATCACCTAAGAAACATTTATTGAATGGTTGAGTACATACAATTTTTCTTATACAGTCGTTATAATCTTCTAAGGGTGCATCAGTATTTTTTTTTAAGTGTTTCAAATTAACAGCGTCTAGCATAAGTTTCACATTTTCATGATGCACATTATGTGTGCCACTAGTTCCAGCCAATACACAGTGTGGTGGTTTTAATTGCGTGAATTTTATATAGCCTATCTTGACACTTTTATATTCATTTTTAAATAAAATATAAATTTCATTCAAATTACCGAGAAGCAATCTCTTTTGAACGTGTAATCGTTCACCAGTAACTTGTTTTATTGAAATAAAATCTTTCATTCCAGGCAATAATTTACTGATGTCATCACGTTCATAAAAGTTTTTTACCAAATTTTTAGTTTCATTAGGAAGCTCTTATCCTTTATTTTTCAATGCTACAGTTAAAATACTTTTATCTGTATCTGTCTTTAGAATTTATCTTGCTTCCAATTCTGTACAACCTAATTTTTCCATTAAATTTGTACGTGACCAAAATGTAGGAGCGAGCGAAAGTAACAAAATTCTTTCTTCTTTTAATATGGTTGAAAAAGCTTATTTTTTAAATTTTCAACTACTGCCATGGCATCTATATGATCTTCATCATCACAATTCAATTTAATTTTTTTTGGTGTTGGAGAAGATTCATTCGATTTACGTTTCTTATACAGTAAAATTTTGCATGAAACACAAACTTGTGCTCCATCTGGTATTGATGGAAATGATTCTTGTAATGATTTTGGGTATTCAGTCAATTCTTTACAGTGTTTATCCTTTCCTAAAGGATTGACACATGTTATAAAACACATATTTGTCTTACAAAAGACAGATAAATGAAAGATTAATTGCAGTAAGTTTGGCTTGAAAAAGACACTTCAGTTAAAGATGAATCGCAAAGACACAGTTAGTTCGTTAAGACGATTTCATTGTGCACCTGAGATTTATATCGTTATATAACTTATATGATATTAAAATTGATCAATTATAATAGTTTTCCTAAATTTTTTAAATTTATAGTAATTTTTTTTAATTTATAGTAATTCTTTTAACTTAATTAAAAAACTTTTCAATATTGTTTCTTCAATTATTATTGATTTTATATATAAGCATACTTGTTTGCATTTTACTTTTTTTAAAGTTTTTACTGATATACGTATAGAAAGAAGATAAATTAACTTATTATCACTAATAATAATTATTAATAATTAATAATTGATTATTGTCAATAATATTAATAATGGGGTTATTTATATTACAAATTTTTTTTAGGATTAATTTATTTATTTATTGTATTACTTGTAAAACTTAAACAAATAAAGAAATTGCATAAGATACAAAACAATTATAAAAGCAATGTTCATAATTATTGGTAATAATCAATTTTTATAATATAATATAAGTTCTTATATAATGAACAACAGGAGAATATATGAATGAACTTCGACAGGTGTCACTGAGCAGTTTAAAAGAGTAACACCTACAATAAAACGCCAAATCAAAAATGCAGTGCCAGGCAACAGTTCTTATGAAAGAATATTTAGTATTTAATATGCTCACTTTAAAATTATTTTTGGAGAGTGAAAATTACCCAACGATAGTTACACAAAAATTATAACTTAAAAAAATTGAAAGTTGTAGTCGAATACGAAAATTTAATTCCTAATTATCGGATGCATCTAGTATTCGATCAGTGCCTCGGTTGCCGATCCGCTCTCGTAATCGATAATTCACAAGTTAAATAATTTTTTTTTAATTTTTTTTTCTCCGATGCGGAGGGGGAACCTTAATGTGCGATAGGGAGACATGTGTCTCCCCCTGTGTGGGACTCTCCCCTTTATCGCTGAAGCTACCCACTAAAACCCCTCCGCCTTGACCACGTGGCAGTAGTATTCCCCCCCGGAACTGCCGTGAGGCATTATTTCGGGGGCGTTCCACGTCTTCTCACGCTCATTGCGTGCCTCCTATTGTCCGGTGTGACACATCCAAGGTCCTCTTCAAGTGTCCCTCGTTCGACGCTCCATCTTCTGCAATCGAAGAAGGTGTGTTGTGCGTCGTCTGAGGGAGAGTTACAGTAGCCACAGCTAGGCTCCGCTACCTTTCCCATCTTGTGGAGGTAGGAGCAAAACAAGCCGTGGCCCGTCAGAAATCGGGTGAGGTAATAGTTCACCTTACCTGCGTCCTGGTCCAGCCAGGCCATCGGCCCCTCGTTTCAGCTGCCCATCTTTGCTGCCAGGCCAGCATCGTGTTTGCTCTGGCAGTTCTTTGGGTGGCCACTTTTCCCAGAATGGGTTTTTGCTGGCTCACTAACTACCGCTCCCTAGCCAGCAGGTCGATAGGGATCACCCCTGCAACTACTAGTACTGCAGGGTCTGAAACCGTGCGATAAGAACACGCGATACGCAGAGCCCCCCTTCGTTGTACTGCTGCCATCCGCTTGCGGTACATCTCATACCGCAGTGCGTCGGCCCAGATCTCGGCTCCATACAGCATAATTGACTCGGAAGTGCGCATGAGGAGGCGTCTTTTGCATGGCCACGGTCCGTTGGTGTTTGCCATGATCCTGCTCAGCGCCGTCTTCACCGCTGCTACCCTGTCTGCCGCTCTTCGTATGTGTTCTCCGAACGTGAGCTTGTTGTCAAGCGTCACCCCCAGGTACTTTGCGGCTGCCTTCGTCTGGGCCGTTACGTGCCCCACTTTCATGGGGCGCAAGGTTTTGATCCTCCTCTTGGTGAGAAGCACGATCTCGGTCTTGTTTGCGGCCAGTTCAAGCCCGCGGTCCTCTAGCCATGAGCTGACTCTATGCATTATTTGGTTAAGCCGCATCTGAGCAGCGTCAACATCTCTTGCGATAATGACCGCCGTTAAGTCGTCCGCGTATCCAACCAGAAAAGTGCCCTCAGGCACCTCGATGCGTAGGATACCGTCGTATTGGACGTTCCAGACATCGGCTCCCAGTACAGATCCCTGGGCTGCCCCAGATGTTATTTCTACCTTCTTCGGGCCATCCTATGTTTCATAGACTAGTGAGCGGTCTCTCAGGTAGTCCTCCATCATGCGAAGGATATATGCAGGTACCCGAAAATCCCGCTCAAGCGGTTGCAGCGTCTTGTCCCACCTGACTGTATTGAAGGCGTTTTTTTACGTCTAGAGTGGCCAGCAGACACACGGGACGGGAAAAGTGCATTCCCCGCTCCGTGGACTTTGCGGCATTCATTACCTCCCGGACTGCATCGATGGTTGATAGGCCTCGCCTAAAACCATATTGCCGGGGGGCCAGATCTCCCGGGGCTTTCACGGCTCCTTGTAGGCGAGGCTTAAGCAGCTTCTCCAGGAGTTTTCCTGCTGTGTCCAGCATACATAGCGGTCTGTATGCTGCTGGTGCGTCTACTGGCCCCTTATCTTTACTGATCAGTATCAATCTCGCTGTCTTCCAGCAGGCAGAAAATATGCCGGCTTTTAGGCAGGAGTTGTACATTTCCAGCAACAGGTGAGGGTGGCTTCTAGCCACTGCCTTTAACAGTTCTGCTGGTAGTCCATCCGGTCCTGGGGCCTTCCTGTTGGGCATCGATTTCACGGCCCTGGAAAGCTCCTCCTCCGTGAAGAGTGGTGTTTCAATTTCGCCGGATGTTTCTCTGCTGTTCGGTCTCATTGGGTGGGTGGGGAAGAGGGTACTCACGATGTTATTCATCGTTTTTGCATTCCTCGGGTGACCTTTAGAGAGAGACCCAAGTCTTATGCTCGACTGCTAGTGTGGCTGCATCGCGATCGCTCCTCCTGGCCCTTTGTGTGAGGCGTCGCAGACGCAGACACTTCTTTCGGATGTGCGCCATCTCACTCGTCCACCAATAGACAGGGCATCTGTTTTTGGTCGATTTTTTGGTACGGCTTCTGCATTTTGCCTTTTGTAGCAGCCGCATTGTAGCGTCTGTCACTTTTTTGGCATGTGCAGGGGGTGGCATACCTTCTGGAGTATATCCAACGTTTTGCTGGACACGTTTAAGTGCTAGATGTAGTTTCTCCAGATCCATCTTGCCAATGTTTCATCCCGGGGGAGACCGTCTCTGAACACTGTCCGGCTTCGCATCGCGTACGCAGAACGTGATGTACTGGTGATCACTTCCCGTGTAATCTTCGATCAGTCGCCAGTCCGTGATCCGTGTGGCTAGCACTTCATTCGCCAGGGAGACATCTATAATGGTCTCCCTGTAATCTGGTCTTCTAAAGGTCGATGCAGAGCCGGTATTGAGCACCGCCAGTCCCAGTCTGGACGCCATGTCCATGACTCGTCTTCCTCTAGAGTCTGGGAAGATTTCTCCCCACTCGAGAGTTTTCGCATTTAGATCTCCAGCGAGTACCAGATCCCCTTTCAGATTCCGAACAGTATCTTCCAGTTCGTCTAACTTGGACTGGAAGTTGCCTATGCATTCATTCGGGGTGAGGTACACGCTAGCGTAATGTACACTACCATGCCTCACCCAGAGGTATCCGTTGCCGGATCCCCAGTCCGAGACATGAAAGCGTCTCGGATCAGGAATCCAGATGGCAGCAGTGCCGAGCTCATCGGAGTACCATCCTGGTCCTTCCCTATTCCGATACTGTTCACTGATTATAAATATATCGGCGTTTTTCTCGGAACATATTTGGTCCAGTAGGTTGTGGGCCGTTCTGCTCCTATTTAGGTTACCCTGTACGACTATGGTCATTATGAGCGCGGGGTTCTGGCTAGGGCCTCCCGAAAGACTGCACATGCTCCAGATCCTGCGACTTGGTTGCTACCGTCAGGTCGCTCGGGCGTTGCTGTGCAGAGGAAGCATCTCGGCCTGACAGTACACTCGGCAGCCTTCTGGCCGGTCCCGCTACAGCGGTAGCAGATTTTTGTCCGGTCTGGGCCCTTGCAGTTGCCGCTAGAATGTTCGAAGCCCAGTCACTGAAAGCAGCGTTGCATCACTTTCCGGCGCCTGAGCCTGCAATTCACGAAACCGATCTTCAGGCGGGCGGTAGCTAGCAGTTTTTTGGCGGCCACCTCCTCGACGTCGCCAGTGTCAGGCACTGTCCTCGTACGTTCGGACGAGTGACAGTCACATTCAGTGTTCCTGTGTAGTTCTGCAGGTGTCTCTTAAGAACGTTCTCAACTTCTGCGCCAGTAGTGCAGCAGTCTACGCCCTGGATTTCAAAGACAGTTTTTGGAACTAACTGCTTGACACCTCCAACGCTTTCAACATTCTCTTCGAGGGCTTTCGAGAATTTTTCCCTGGCTTCAGCAGTCGTCTTCTGGAGCTCAAGGAGTATCTTACCCGCCCTCGTTTTTCGTACAGCCCTGACTTCAACCCCGCTCTCTTCGGGTTTGATGTTGTTACGGAAGCTACTCGGGACTTCCGCATATGACTTCCCTTCAGCGGGCTCCAATAGGATGGCGTCTGGTTTTAGGGGTTTCTTCTTTTTTTGTTTTCTTCTTTTCTTCTTCTTTGTCTTCTCTCTTGATCCGACGTCGTCCAGTTTTCTTCTACCATTGCTGGAACAGTTCCGAAGCACTTGACAAGAAGTGCTTGGCGCAGGCTGCGCTGCGCTTTGCCGATTGCTCTTTTTGGTCTTTTTTTGAACGACTTGCGTCCACTCTCTGGACGCAGAGTCATTCCTCTTTTTTGAGGCCGTGGTCAGCGAGGGAGGGCTTGAGGCAGCTCTTTTTTTTCGCGCATTGTACCCTTCTTTGGGTGTTTCATGTGCATTCTTCTGAACTTGGAGGCCCTGTATGAGGCGCCAACTGGCCAGTGAGGCAATTCGCTCTCTGACCTGAAGTGCGTCGACAATCTCCTCTAATACCGGCAGTCCTTCCTTGACCGTCTTGTTCACGTTCTTCTGTTTTTTGGTGGAGTTGATCATCTCTGAGATGAGAAGCCTCATCTTCTTCATCTCATGTTCGAAGGCTTCGTCGGACTCCCTGAGAAGCCTTCCGAGTTCATCCATGTCACTCGTCGTTCGAGTTTTCCATGTTCCCGATGTTGATTGGGACAAGTTAAATAATAGTATAAATAACAATAATAGTAATAATTTTATTAATTTAATATTTATTTAATGATTTAAACTATTTTATAATAAAGTAAACAAACTTTTAAATAACTTTTAAGTAAACTTTTGATAACAAAAATATTATAAGCTTTATCTGTCTATCTGCCGCGACGCTCTGTGCTCCGCAAATTACTAAATAATTATCAGAATTAATCAAAATAAATACATTGTAAATTCTCTAACTACCGTTACAACCCGTCGAAGCATTAATACCAATTTAAAATTTATAATGAGTATTTAAAGTGAATAAAGGAAATGTTATCAAATTGAAGAAGTGATTTAGTTCGAATAATCGACTTGCACCAATCTACAGGAACAATTCGAACGAGAGATCAACTCCGACCAAGCAATAAGAAAATATCTAAATTCATCAATTCCATCATTAATAAATAAACCCGAAAATCCTATGTACTCAAAAATCTCGGTGGAACGTTATCCACTTAGACATACTCGTCCAGATGTGAGAGCTTCGACAACACGAACAACCGGCGTATCCCGTAATTGGTACAGAGAAGCGCCTCTTGTACCATTCATGAGGGGGAGGTGTTAAATTCTATACTCTACCTGGAGCACCAGGGTAGTGTATAGTAAATGAAGGTGAAGTGGGGGTGCTCAAATTACCCGATGTTCCACTTACGTCAAGGAGCACCTCAGACTAAAGCGGAACGCTGGGGTATGTTGATTAAGACGTCACCAGGAGCATCTGGGTGACGGCTTAGCGGAGAGCATACTCGTATTCTTTAGATTCGATTGTCTTGTCTACTGGAGCACGAAATAGGCAGAGTAAGGGACTCGTAGTTGCGTCTGGCGTGAAGGAACTTCTTGCACGCTTGAAGCACCAGGCGAATACTGCCGATTTGTGAGGTTACGCTTGGTTTTAAAGGCTCCAAATCGGCGGTGATTCCACTGTGTACTCGGTGGGTCTTACGCATTCGCTCTTATATTGGCGACTACGTGCGTATATGTGGGCATGCCATCGCGTTATCTAACCATTCGATAATGTTATATTTTTTCTAAATCTTAATTAATCCAATTATTGTCAATAACAATCTGTAAAATTACTCAACAATTCAATAATTAAAATAAATATATAGTTGTAGAAGCTTATAGAAGAAATCAAAACATACTAATACATGTACACGGGATTAACACGCATATGCCGGAGTGCCAACATAACAAATAGAAGTTTCGATTGCACATCTATTCATAAGAACTAATGACGATAATTGGATGAATTATCGACATATACAAATACAAATACATACATATATACATATACATTTATAATGCACGAAAATCATATATTCAAATATATTAAACTATTGTAAACAATAAAACTACGATAAAAAACATTTATAATTCCGTATTTTTTATAACACTCATGTATTTCCTTTTATTTTTATATTCAGGTATTAATAATAAGAACTTTCTCTCTTTCTCTCTCGCTCGCGCAAGACTCGAGCTTCGTGCTCGAGCACAGCTTATCCTCGCCAGCTAAAGGCGCCGCGTGTAGGTAATAATCGCGATAACCATATATACGCGAAAATACTCGCTGCGAGCAGACGAGTGACATTCCAATCGGACCAGCCGCCTGGCTTGGTCGTTATCAGTCCCCTTTCCGGTAGCCGCAGGACAGGCAGGCTCACCAAAGGATCCTCCAGCTGTCTCATCCCCCTAGGACGTCGCGGGATACTGTGTCCAGCGCGGCCGACGAAGCTGAGGCCGTGAACATGCCTCTGCTGGCATCTCCTGTATAATTAGAGAGTTGTACTACTCTTTCTCCCCGAAGCGCACCTCCAACGCGTTCATTGCCTCAGCCAGCAGAGACTACGCCGATCGATGGTCTGCAGTACTAACAGACATTAGGTCTGCCAGTATCTGCTCAACCTCAACCTCCTTATTCGCTACGACCTCATACAGTAGGCGCATAATCTCTTCCGCGCTCTGACGTCGTTGCCTAGTCGGGCAATCGGTCTGACCTAGTGTTCTGCGGATAGATGCTGTCCCGCACTGAGTATAAACAGTTGAGCGTACAGCTGGATGATCCTCTCCTTGAGCCCTTCCACCTCTAATCCACGAAACAAGAAAAAGGAGGGTATTATGGGTAAGAGGAAATTCGAGCTTGTGTTGGACTCGGAGATAAGAGAGCAGGCTCCGCAGCTGCTTCTATCTTATTCGAATCGATCGTCCGGTCTCGTCTTCATTCTGTTACAGGAACGACATTTATCGAATCCAACTCTGGCACCACGTTTCTGGACTTCGTCGGTCATCCAGGTCGTCTTTTCGGCGCTTTTTGTGCAGCTGTCTCTGCGCTGACCCTATCATCCGTCGCCGGGTCCGCATGCGCCATAGGCCGGTCACTCTTCGCCATTTCTTCCTCGTTTTCCAGCGGAGGTTGAGGCTCCTCTGACTTCGGAGCTTCACCGTTATAAGCTGCTCTACATGAATATTTTCTCTTTGACACCATTGACGTCAAGTAAATCGTGGACGTTAGAGCCTGCTCCTACCATGACTCTATAAGGGTCCGAAAATTTCGGCGCTAATTTAGCAGCTACTCCCTCAGCTGCATATGACAAAATTTTATTTTTCTTCCAGACGAAGTCTTCATTCTGAAAGGTTACTTCTCATCGTCTGGCGTCAGAGTAGCTTATCTGTCGAGGCTGTCACACTTTCCGCTCTTCCTGTAGCCTTTTAGTGCAAATCTAACAATTTAGCTACCTTTTCCTTACAGTTATAAACAGCTTCTTGCTGTTGATTAGCACATGCGAGAGAGTCTTGTTATTTCTGCAAACTGTGGGGACAATCAGATTGCCAGGCATAATTCACCATGGCAAAACTGACACCTGTCGAGCTTTGTGAGGCCGTATTTTAGGCGAAAAAGATCTCTGACAACTTTTCATCCCAAGCCCGATCGTTTCCCGTTATATATAACATGATCATCGTCTTGATTGTGCAATTCACTCCCTCCACCCGATTAAGCTGAAGGTGATAAGGAGGTGGGAGCAAGTGATATACACCATATTCGTTATGGCCATCGTCCACCAATTTGTTCTTAAACTCCGTTGCATTATCAGAGAGGAACGTTTTAGGTGTACCAAAACATAAAAATACACGCTCCTTCAAGCATCTCTAGATCGTTTTGCCATTCGCTTTACTGATAGGTATGCGCATACTTATATCTTCGACTACTGCGTGTAAACAGGCTTATTAGGGCGCCTGCAACAATTGGCCAAGGACGAAAAACAGTACGGGTCCTCATAAGACCGGCTGGAGCTCACTTTTTCCCGTACTTTGCAATATCGCGAAGTATTTTGGGCTAGTAATACCTTATTATGGCTCTTTTATAGATCTTTTCTCGACATAAATGTGCAGGAGTCAAGTGACGGAGAGAGATCTCAAAATCGATGTGAGCAGATAGTTGGGCAAATCGCCAGAAATAATTGAGGCAGAATGAAAGACCGATACCAAAATCACGCCGCCAGGCAACTAGATCACCGTCACATCAGAATAAATGCAAAAATCAGCAGCATGAAGCAGGAGCTTAACTTTATCGCTTGCGAAACTACTAGAGATAAAGATTTTGATTCCGCCGGTGAGCATGACGAGGAAATTCATTCAGAAAGAAAAAGCGCTTTCATCGGTTGTTTATTTGAAGCAGAGAATATCAACGAAGAAATTTTCCAACTAATTGATACGAAAGGGTGCATGAAGAGGAAATCGAGCACGTAAGAAGTCTGATTAACGAAAAATCAGACGGATTCGGGCTAGAGGGATAATTGTTAACAGCAACTCACAGTGGAACATTCCCAACAGTCCGCCTCCAATTTTTCTGAAATTCAGATATGTTGTAGTTTATCGAAAAATAAGAGACACGTATTTTTTTTATCGGCGGAAAAAGCGGTTTAAGGGGTAAAAATCACCCTCAAAAGTCACCCCTAAAAACAGTGTCACAGCAATATCTTTGGTTGTAATTAATTTTTCTGGATGAAACAAATTGGGAAAAAATTCTTATGAAAAAGACAACAAAATATATAGGTTTCGTTCTCGTGGGTTGCAACCCCTACGTTGTATAGGGGAAAAATTATCTTTTTCGAGTTTATTTTTCGTGTAAATAATCTTATATTATATTAAAGTGAATCAAATTTTTGTGTTCTCCGGTTCTTCAGTTCTCCGGTTCTCCGGTCTCCGGATCACCGATTAAGATGTAATTAATTTTTTACTAATGAGAACTACGTAACAATAACAATAACAAATTAGTGTTTACATTTTTTATTGTTTCATTGTTCATGGTTACCCATTTTTTTTATGGTATTTTCATTTTTTATGGTGTTTTCATCTTATATTATTTCATTGATTATGGTTACCCATTTTTTGTTGTTTTTTTATTCTTTTATGTGGTTTTCATTTTTTTTTGTGTTTTCATTTTTTATAGTGTTTTCATTTTTTATGGTGTTCTCATTTTATATGGTGGTTTCATTTTTTATGGTGTTTTCGATTTTTTTATGTTTTCATTTTTTATGGTATTTCCATTGTTTATGGTGATTTCGTTTCGATGGTGTGTTTATTATTTATGGAGTTTTCGTTTTGATGGTGTTTTCATTTTTTATGGTGTTTTCATTTTTTAGTGTTTTCATTTTTTATGGTGTTTTATTGCTTATGTTGTCTTCATTTTTTATGGTGTCTTGATTTTGTAAATTGTCTCCATTTTTTATGGTGCTTTCATTTTTCTTATTTGTCTTATTGGAAAGACAAAAATGATCAATGCACAATTATAGAGAAGAAAAAATTAAAAAGAAAAATGTTAATAGATAAAAGAAAAGAAAATATAGAAGGATTAGTGCAAATTAGTTTAAAAAATAAATTTACAAGTCTGAAATGTACAAAAAGTGTTAATGATGTCGAATTTGAAGAAAATGAAACATTTTATAATGTATATGATGAACCAAATATTACAATAGATAAGAAAGGTACAGAATTATTAAAAAAACGTATTTTAAATAAAAATGAAAAATGTTTAGAATTGACAAGTAAATCATAAATAATAGGTTGAATAGCAAATGTACAAT
>UELU01082131.1:1553-26427 GCA_900490025.1 Megastigmus dorsalis
GGCCATTAGAAATTGAAAAATTTATGTGAAAAAATAATCTGAATTATTAATCTGAAAACTTTTTTATTTTACAGCCATTTGGTAGAATAAATATAAAATTGTGTTGGGGGATAACAAATCATACTTGCCAAGATTTTACCTTTTTAAAGGTAATTTTTTAGAGATTAATAAATTACGAATATAAATTAAAATTAAAAGATAAAATTCCATCCTTTACAAAGCCATACCCAATACCTCTAGCATATAGAGAAAAAGTCAAAGCAGAAATACATAAAATACTCAAATTAGGAATTATTCGACGATCTTGCAGCCCCTATATTAACCCGATCGTAATAGTAAAGAAAAAAGATGGATCGGTACGTCTTAGTTTAGACACGAGAAAGTTAAATGAAAAATTAATGAGCGATTACGATGCGCCTCCAGGTGTCGAAGAAATTTTTGCACGTTGTCAAAACAAAAATTGCATGACTACGCTTGATTTAACAAACAGTTTTTGGCAAATTCCTTTAGCCGAAGAAAGCCGAAAATACACCGCTTTTATATGCGACAATCGGGTATACGAATTTAACGTATCGGCATTCGGGATAAAAACGAGTAGCGCGGCTTTAATTCGTGGACTAGATGAAGCTACCTACGACTTAACCAAATTTTTAATAACGTTTATTGATGACTTACTTATCGGTTCCGAAAATTTTGATTAAAGAACTACACGAAAGATACAGACATGTAGGTCCACGCAAAATTTATTTAATGATTATGGAAGCATTTTTTACGCCGAAGCTACGCAAGATTGTACAGCTTACACTAAAAACGTGCAATACATGTCAGCGCATGAAATATTCAACTGTTAAATATAGAGAAAAAATGCAACCTATATTAGTCAATTCGCCTGGCGAATTACTATCAATTGATTTTTATGGCCCTCTGCCTACTTCAATTGCGGGAGTATTATTTTTACAACAATTGATGTGTTTTCAAAATTTGTTGTATTATATCCAATTAAAAAAGCAACAACGATCACAGTAGTGCGAAAATTAAGCAATCGTTATTTCGAAAATTATGGAAAACCGAAATCCATTATAACTGACCACGGTACACAATTTACTACCAAAAAATGGTTAAACAAATTAAATGAACTAGATATAAAGCCTGTATTCTCATCGGTGCGTCATCCGCAGAGTAATATTATAGAAAGAGTGCATCGCGATTTAGGAAGATTTTTCCGTACTATGGTAGGCGAAAAGCATACTTCTTGGGCTAAATATATTATATTAATTCAAATAATTTTTAATGAAACACATCACGAAACGACTGGAAGTATACCAGTCGAACTACATTTAAATATAAAACCAAAACGTTTTTGGGAAAAACATTTAAATTTACCATCAATAAAAAATGGTACAATAGACAGAAAAATTTTCCTAGCTCGGGAAAAAATGCACAACAAATTAATAAAGCGAGCGAATAAACAAAATCCGAATCAGAATCATGCAGTATTTCAAATCGGCGAATACGTATTGGTAAAATCAAACTACGTATCAGACGCAATTGAAAATAAAATAGCGAAATTTTTTGAAGTCTACGAAGGACCGTATATAATAAAAGATAAAGTAAACATTGATACATATCTATTACACGATGAAGTGACAAAAAAAACTAGAGGAAAATTTCATATTTCAAAACTAAAACCTTATTATAAATAATTAATGACTAATTAAGATAACAATAAAATAAATTTGTTATAAATCGAATAATAGAAATGTATATAGAAAATAATGTAACATAATTGAAGATGAAACTGTATAATATATGAATTAGAAATCAAAAAGAAAAAAAAAGAAACCATAATAACACGCGCAAGCGAAATATTCACCGAGAATACCTTTGAGGACACTCGGCATGATTTAGAGGGCGCGAAAGATCTAATAGGACCAAGGGTATAAATAGGAATCGAATCAGTACTCGCAAAACTATAGAGCAAGCAGCAATAAAATAAATCCGAAATTTAAATCCAAAATGCCATCACTCTCGACGCAGACTGAAGTGTTCAGCAAGTGTCACGCGGCGACTCACACGGGCGAAGGAGTTAAGTGGTCGCGACTTGATATAAAATGCAAGCGCACAGTGAAACCAAGTGGCAAAGTGTGGTTACCCGGTCAGGGTAAATACATCAAAGGACGCACTACCCAAACTTCTAAGGCCAAATTCCAATGATTGAGAGACGCTCAGACCAGCGAGGCGGTGACGAAATATTTCGCCTCGTTACCAAGAAAAGAGGTAAGTACAGAGATGGAAATCCTGGAAGAAAAAATTAAAAAATTGCAGCAGGAGATAAAAAACCAGGAGGCCGAAATTAAACAAAAAAGCATTGCAGAAAATAATTTGCCGGATCCATCAACTCAACTCGCTATACAACAACCACCAACACCATCTGAAGTGGAGTCCATCTAAGAGCCGTCTCGTCCTGGTTTTCCTTACGAAGGCCTTTCTGCCCCACTACGCGGCAGAAAGGAGGTAGTACTAGAACGCCAAGTCTTGTCATATTTCACCCCATTGCGTGGTGGAATATTCACAAGGAAATCCAACATTCCTGCATCCCTTCCTTTCCCGAAATCCAAGCAAAGCGACGCAGTATCCCCATTAAGTGGATACTGACTAGCTAAGCGAAGATTGCCCCCTCTCTTCTAGCGGGTAACTAACACTTAGGTAGTCGAGACGACAGATCGCTCAATATGTAGCATCTGATCACTCTCACTAGGCTCCTAAGTAATAGGGTGGGGATGTCATTTGAGTATCGTAAAGTAAATCGTGTCCGAAAACCCGGACAAGGAGATAGTTTCCATCTCACTTGTCGGAAAAACAGTGGCGGCGCTCTGGCACGTCACAAGGGGGATATACACCTATAAATTTTTTGATGTTCATTAACCTAAAACAAAAAAATTATAATAATTAGTATAATTTTCACATAATATTCTAAAAGTATATTGGATTTCTGACAAAATGAGCTGTAGTAGAAGCCTCTATGCCTATTTTATCATATGTTGTGTCAGTTTCAAAAATTTGGTTTTGGCGTAACCTACAGGTCCAACAGATTGATCAATTTTGTTGTAATTGGTCTTAAATTGCTTGTAATTAATGTCATTATGGTTTGAAGAGTTGTATAAATTAAATTTTTTTGATTAAATAATAAAATGAGTTCAAAAACTGCATAAATTCATAAAAATTGATGAAATTTTAATTTATACAACCCTTCACACCATAATGACATCAATTACAAACAATTTAAGACCAATTACATCAAAATTGATTAATCGGTTGGACCTGTAGGTTACGCCAGACTTAACAATTTCATGTTTTCCAGAAAACAGCTTTAAAGTTGAACGTACCTTATCATGAATATATCTTCAGTATTCTTCTTAATCACAAAAAATAAAATTTTTGCAGTTTTTACGCACTACAATGATATCAATTGCAAATAATTGAAGACCATTCCCATCAAAATTTATCAAGCCATTGGACTTGTAAGTTACGCCAACCTCAAAATTGCATGTTTTCCAGAAAACAGCTTTACAGTTGCCGGAACTGTACATCAAAATGATCTCTTTTATTCTTAAAAACTTCTTCTTCTGAAATATAGAAAATATATTAATTATGCCAGTATTTTTTAAATTATTGAATAAATAACATACCTTGAGTTCCCTGTTGACGAGTCGAATGCCAGAGCATAAAAAACTTCAATCATTCTTGTCCTATTTGTATATTTATAAGTATTGTGAAATAGCTGTTGCTACAACATTACACAAAATTCTCTGCCTCTCTTGATCTCTGGGTGCAGACACTGGACCTGTAATTAAAAAAAAGATTATTTTTTACAAAATATTTTTTTTCTTATTTATTAGAAATGAATCTTATTTTATTAAAAAATGGGTTTTACTTATCTAACAAAATCCAGCTGCATCCACTTCTCATTCATCGCCAATTCATTCAATGCCTTCACTAAAAATTGTAGTAACTAAACAATTATTATTTCACCTTACTATACTGGAGCTATCCGCAACAATACAGCATCACTAAATAGAATGATTAGAGACATCTGGGCCATTTGGTATCACAAGGCTTCCACTGATGAATATCCGCAACACCAGTTCTGTTATATTCGTAGAAACTCTTGGTGCAAATGCCTGCGAGCAGTAGCTCCGAACAGTTTACACGAATTCCATCATAAAAACATACTTCTACAAGCAGTTGTCGATAGCAACAGACCAGTTTTTACTAAAATTACATCTATTTTTCTCTTGAAACGTTGTCTTGGTGGGTAGACACAGAACTCTAACAAGTCTTCTAACAACATTATGTGGAAAATCCGTCCAAAACCATGTTTGTGGGACTTGACTCGTTGAAGTTGGGAGCAAATGTTCTCGAGTCAGTCTCCTTGGTCTTCTTGCCTGCAGAGAATTGGCAAGCCTCTGCCACTCAGTATGAAATAATCTTTCATCATCACAGGTTTGCACCCGACGGATACAAGAACGTCCAGGCATGATTCCGAACTCTTTCATAATTTTTAAAAAACTAGTACGTTCAGCATTAAATATTGTAACATAAATATTTACACCAATTTTTAATACATTCAATCCACTAAAATAAGTTTTTCAAAGAATCTTCCACACAGAGTAATTAAAACTTTAATTGTTATTTTGGTTATAACTATATTTTATAAATAAATAGATGAAAGTGTATCTATTTATTCACTCACGAACGCACGAACGTACGAACTCACTTTTAATCTACGATTAAAATTGTAATTTGATTAAAAAAAGGTAAATATTTATATCTATGAGTGTTAACCTCAAACTAGCTGTCAAAGTGTCAACTACATGAAAAATTACATGCATCTATATGTATAATACGCATATAAGATACCTAGAAGCATCCATTGTAATTTATATTGAAGTCGACCGCTATTATATTGTATAGATTCGGAATATGGAACCGATTATAAGGAACAAACACGACACATCTATAAGCATATCCATGGCCTTTATACTTTGGACAAATATATTTTTCACGAATGTCGAATATAGTTAATGCTTGAAGCGCATTTAAATCTAATATACACTATAGCCATGCACGTTCCACCAGCAATTCGAATTTAGCACAAACTACATATACTACTATATACAAAATAGATGGAGTGACCATTGTAATTAGTAAATTTATTTCTTTTTAAGATTTCTTTATCTATCTCTTTTTCTTGTTCATGCCTTATGTATAAAATGCATACCTAGTCGCATATATAGAATATATAGAAGTAAAACTTTTAATTATTTGAAGAAAAATTTAAAGATCTGCTATTTTACTTGTTCACTGTTTCTTCTATAACTTTAAGACGAAATTAAATTTCGACAAACGGAGAATGGGACTTTATTCTATGAGAAATTTTCTATCCGGATAGATAATAAAAAAAAATTAATTTTCTGAAAATTTTTAGGTGTATACCCCCCTTAAGAATAAAAATTGTTTTTTTTTTTTTTTGTATGATATTATTAAAGCAAGAAGATATTTCTTTTTTTGGTTACTGAGTGTTCTTAAGAATAAAAATTGTTTTTTTGGTTGTTAGTATTTGTGTAGTTCAATATGAAGGTCTTAAACGAGTATTTAGTCCATAGTAAAGTCGGAAAGTGTTTAATGTTCATTGGCTTGCGGGTAATAGAAAGCAGACAGATTGGTGATTGGTAGCGACCAAGCGAAATATTGAAGTGTGTCTGCCGATAAAATTTTTGTTTTCTTTTTTACTTGCTTGCATTTACTTTTTTATTGTAGTTGTCAGAATAAGTTGGTAAAAGCCATGTAAATGTTAAGTGACTGAAAGTTTTTTTAATTTCTGAAAATTTTATTGATTTTAACACTGGAATTTTATTAAAGAAATATTTAGATTGTGCGAATGCCAAAGTCGTGAAGAAATTTTTTTATTTTGGAATTGCAACAGTTATTACTTTTATTGCGCTGATAGATTATCTGAGGCTTAAGATTTAACTTTTTTTTATCTCTTTTCTGTGTGAAATTGCAAATTTCGATTGGTAATCTAAGGGGAGATATACTCTTTCAGTGGCGAACTCGCATAAATGAAGGATAATTTCTTTTTGCATTATATGAGCAAGTTAGAAAGGCAAAAGTTAATTAGGCTTGGCAGGGAAGCGACAGATTTAGTGGAAGCGGAGCGTAATTACAGGAATCCGCGACCGCCTGATGACTACCTCTATCCGAAAATATAAATCGCTATATATGGCATATAAACCGCCAGAGATAGCGATGAAGCGCAATAAGCCGAGTCTGTCGGCCGTAACACAGGGTAGCGCCACCGATAAGCGGCACTGATCGATCAAGCGGAGGGAAATAAGTTGCAATCGGTATAGCGTAGTCTGGAAAATACTCACCGCGACGTCGCTGCAGGATATGATTGGTAAGCTCGTGAGTGAGAGTCTGTAGAGCATGACGAAGGTAGTAGGGCGAGGCTCGAACGATTCCGCAGGGCTTTCACCGTCGAGTGACTTCTCGCAGCCCCGAAAGTGTCAGAACTGGAAGACGGGATAGGGTTGTAAACCCAGAACCTTGAAACCTGCATCACCTCCACAGGAACCATCGAGCGATCACAATAAGGATAAGCCACCTGGGCCAAAGGCCAGCATTCTGTGTTGGGGCTATACCTGGCCTGGTATATTAGACCTACTTGTGCAGAATGCGCGGGAAAAGGGCGCAGTGACGGTTAGAACAGATCGCCGCCGTCCCTGAGGACTCTAGTACTTCCAAACTCATGGACCGGCTGACCAGATGAGTAAGAAACCGGTTCGTTTAAGGAGCAAGAGAGCTGAGAGGTTCAAGGCGAGGATGCGGTTCGAGAAGAGATAATCAACGAACTGCAGTCAAGCGGATATCAACGGTGGTGGTTACAAGTTGCGATAGGCGGTTTTCGCATTGGCGTTCTGCGCGATTCGGGTGCAGCGCAAACAACTGTGGGTCCGATTGTGCTACAAATTACCTCGAGCTGCGGTAAGCGCGTTGTTTTCTACCGTGGCTAAGGAGCCCGCTTCACAAATGGACAAATGGGCCTCTATACCGTGCCAAGTGGAACTTCCATTTGAGGTGAGTGGAATACGGAAAACCTTACATGTTATTATCTTACGAGAATTGGATGCTGATTGTATTTTGGACGCTGATTTTCACCGAGCGCTTAACGCTGTATCATACCCTAATAAAAATAAACTGACTTTCGATGGCTCTAGCGATCCAATCTCTCTCGAACTCTCAGCTATTTCCATGGTGGAGGCATGTGGAGTCGCATCAATAGGCATTGCTGATATGTCAGTGAGCAGCAGCGGATTCAACTACAAGAACTGCTCGATCGACTGTCGCCAAGCGAAGTTGGGCCGTGCGAAGCCGGTGGTACACGAAAATGATGTAGACGATGCAATACCGATCAAACAACGGTATTATGCCGTGTATGGAATATTGAATACGAATTGCATAGCCAAGCGCAGAAAATATTGGAAGCGGGGATTATTAGGAAATCCTTGAGTGAGTGGCCGACTCCGGTAGTCATGGTGCTCCGTTAGGACGGTAAATATCGTTTCTGCATAGACTATCGGAAACTCAATGCGGTTTTGAAGGCGAGCGCTTATCTGCTGCCATATATAGATGCGATACTGCGCAAGCTAGAGAGAGCACAATATATATCCACCATTGATTTAAGTAGCGCCTACCATCAAATCTTTATGAAGGAGGTATCCAAGTTTAATGGCATTTTCAGTATCAGGCTTGGGATTATTTAAGTTTAACTTTCTGCCGTTAGGGGTAGGTGGTCCAGCTACTTTCCAGCAATTAGAGGATAATATTATGGGACCAGAACTCGACCCTTACTTACGCCTTCATGTTTCTGGATGATACCATTGTAGCCACGGAAACCTTTGAAAACCATTTGAAAATATTGCAATTTATACTTCGCCGGGTTATAGATGCCGGATTAACCATCAACCAGGCGAAATTAAAATTCTAGGGGTCCTCGTAAATTGTAGATCTAGCAGGTCACTCGATTTCACCCCTTCTTTCAACCACGCTGAAACCACATTTCATCGTAATCATCACCTGCTATCTCTCTAATTCGTGGTATAATTTGATTCCTAAGTAGCTGTTCGTATGAAGCGGCAGTAAGATTACCCTCGATAAAAAAGGGGCCTACAAGAGTATTGTTTAAGATACCAGCCCAAACATTCAACTTTTGTGGATATTGTGTGTGATTGTCCAACATCTATGCAGGATTTGTGTCTGACCAATATCTACAATTGTGTCTGTTAACTTCACCATTTAAAAACTATATTGTACAAATATTGAGGATCTGCGTCTATTCTGTTCATCATCACTTCGCAAAACTCGATCCGACGATCAGGATCATCATCATTAAGCTTCTGTATCAAATGAACTTTATAAGGATGAAAATTGATGCTTTTCAGAATTTTTCGTACAGTTTCATGAGAAACGTCATGCTCATGCCCGGCTCTACGTAAACTAAGATGTGGATTTTCAATAAATGCTTCAGCGATTTCAATCTGCTTATCCTCAGTTGCTACAGATTGTGGGCGACGAGTTCTCTGAAGATCATTGACAGACCCAAACTCTGCCAATCGCAGTATAATCCTTTCGACTGTAGATTTTGAGATAGGTGTTTGTCCGTCTTTATTACGAAAATGGTTATTAAACAACGTACGAACTTCGAGGTAAGATCGGACTCGATCTCCCCAACCAAGCATCATCACTAAACTCATCCTTTCTCGCTTTAAAAGTTTAGCATATGCAATTGACTTTTATTTAGACATGAATAATACACGACTCAGAATATTTATGTATTTCAATTTAGTTTTAATTTATTTATTCAGAGGAAAAACTTATCAATTGCAAAGAAAAACGAATTGTTCAAAAAGAAATGTTTACAATGAAGGAAAATGTTATTAGATAAAATAAATTTTTATTTATTTTGTTCTTAAATTTATTTTGAACTCATAAAAAGGTTAAGAAAATGAACAGTGACAGGAATTTTTTAAAAAATAATAAAATAAGTACTATCAGTTACAAAAGAAATATTTAAAAGTTTAGAAAGAAATTTAAAAAAAAATTCAGAATTAAATAAAAAAACTTTTTGGAAAGAAATCACAGAAATTTATTCGCAATTTATAAAATGACCTAGAAATACAAACAACTTGTTTAAAAAGAATAGGAGCTTTGTCGGTTTGTGGGATAATAATTTTAGAATTTATACATATTTGTAGGTATTTGGGTTTATTATCCATATGGTTACTGAAATTATTGATTAAGGGCTCAAAGATTATGAGTTCAGGGTTCATGGGTTTGGAATTTAAGGATTTGTTGATTAATGGGTCTGAAATCTACTGGATTGATGTTGGACACATAAATATCAAAGCCTGAATCACCAAAACCATAAACCCATGAACCCTCAACTCACGCTAACCAATCATGAGAAGAAAAGCGACTCACGTTAATCAAGCACCCCAAAGGAAACAGAACTTACTACGTCCATGTCATTGTTTCTGGGTAACTCTAAAAGTAAGAATAAGGGCGATAGTAAGGTTATTAATTTAAAAACTGCTTGACCTTTCAAATAATATGCAAAGCTGATCGCAAAGTCAAGGTGGTCAATGTTGTTGATTTCAAAACTTTTTCAAACGTTTATTTTTTCATAAATCCTCTAAAGTTTGAATACGACAATGTTTTGACAGTTTTTCAAAAATTTGACCTTGATTTGACCTAAAGATCACGCCAAATACTATTTTCGACATGAAATTTCCCACTCTATCGATTGCCAGTGTAAAAAATTAAGATTTCTATTAAAAAGAAATAGTTGACCTTGAAATAACTTTGAAGGTCACGTTCAAGGTTAAGTATAATGTCACCATTGAGTTTCTCATTGAAAGTTACATCAAGAATAGCTTTACCTCTTGCAAAAATATTCAGAGGTCTCTAAGAACCTTGCTGGAGTGTAAATAACCTTGAAGTAACCCTCAAGGTCAAACACTAGCTCTGACTTAATTACGCATCTGAATGTAAAATTTCCCGCTCTATCGATTGCCGGTCTTAAAAAGGGGGGTTACTATTTAAAATAAAACAGTTGACCTTGAAATAATCTTCAGGGTCATTAAGTTACTTAAGAAACGACCTTGACCTTTTTTAGAATTACTTTACCTCAGAAAATATTCAGCCGTCTCGGGACTTAATTGACACCCTGTATAGTAGTATAGTAGTATATAGTAGTAAATTCGAGTTCCTGGTGCAACGAGCATGGCTATAGTGTATATTAGATTAAAAAGCTCTTCAAGCATAAACTATGTTCGACATTCGTGAAAAATATTTTTGTCAAAAGTATACAGGCCATGGACATGCTTCAGATGTGTCGTGTTTATTCCTTATAATCTGTTCTGTGTTCCACATTTATACAAAGATAAGGTTAAATTTAATATAAATTACAATTATGCATCTAGATCTTATATACGTATTATACGTATAGATGAATGTAATTTTTCATGTAGTTGACACTTTGACTGCTAGTTTGAGGTTAACACTCATAGGTATAAATATTTACTTTTTTTTAATTAAACTACCATTTTAATCGTAGATCAATCGCGAGTTCGTGAGTTGGTGAGTGAATTAGTAGATAAACTTTCATCTATTTATTTATAAAAAATAGTTCTAACCAAAATAACTGTAAAAGTTTTAATAACATTGTGTGGAACTTCTTGCAAAAACTTCTTTTAGTTGATTGAATATTTTAAAAATTGGTTTAATAATTCCAGTTACAATATATTATTATGGAAGAACCAGCTTTATGAAAGTGTTCGGAATCATGCCTGAACACTCTTGCATTCGATGAGTGCAAACCAGTGCTGATAAAAGTTCATGCTGTGCGGAAGATGCTTGCCAATTCTCTGGAGGTAAGAAGAGCAAGGAGATTGACTCAAGAACATTTGCTCTCAATTACAACGAGTCAAGGCTGACAAAAATGGTTTTGGTCAGATTTTCCACAAAATGTTGAAAAGACAATGTTTATGTAAGAGAGAAATATATGTCATTTTTGTAAAAACTGGTCTGTTGCTATCGACAACTGCTTATAGAAGTATGTTTTTATGTTGGAATTCGTGTAAACTGTTCAGAGCTACAGCTCGCAGGCATTTACACCAAGAGTTTCTACGAATTGAACAGAACTGATGTTGAGAATATTTATCAGTGGAAGCCTTGTGATATCAAATGGCCCAAATGTCTCTAATCATTCTGCTTAGTGATGATGGATTGTTGCGGATAGCTTCAGTATAGTAAGGTGAAATAATAATTGTTTATTTACTGCAATTTTCAGTGAAGGCGTTGCATGAATTGGCGATGAATGAGAAGTGGATCCAGCTGGATTTTAACAGATAAGTAAAATCCCATTTTTTAATAAAAAAATATTTATTTCTTGTGAGAAAAAATACTTTGTAAAAAATAATCTTTCCTTTAGTTGTAGGTCCATTGTCTACACCAAGAGTTCAAGAGAGGCAAAGAATTTTTTGTAATGTGGTTGTAGCAACAGATATTTCAAAAATATTTAAAGAAATAAATAGGACTGATTCAGGTTTTCCTGTCTCTAACATTCGTCTCGCCAACAGGGAGCTCAAGGTATGTTATTTATTCAATAATTTAAAAAGAGCTAACATAATTAATATATTTTTTATATTTTAGAAAAAGAAGTTTTTAAGAAGAAAAGATATCATTTGTATGTACGGTTGATGCAACTGTAAAGCTGTTTTCTAGAAAACATGTAAATTTTAGGTTTACAGTAACTTACAAGTCAAAAGGATTGATCAATTTTCATAGGATTGATCTTAAATTGTATGTAATTGATGTCATTGTGATGTAAAAAACTGCATAAATTAATATTTTGTAAGTAAGAAGAATAATGAACGTGTATTGATGATATGGTACGTTCAACATTAAAGCTGTTTTCAGGAAAACATGAAATTTTGAAGTTTGAAAAGCCAAATTGTTGAAACTGACATAACATAAGATAAAATGGGCATAGAGGCTTCTACTGGAGCTCATTTTGTCAAGAATCCAATATACTTTTAAAATATTATGTGGAAATGTTACTAATTATTATAATTTTTTGGTTTTAGGTGAATTAACATAAAAAAATTATAGGTGTAAGACCCCCTTAAACAGCTACAGCGTTTCCTGGGGATGGCTTCGTGGTACCGGAAATTTTTAGATGATTTAGCAACGATAGCAGAACCGCTTACGCAGCATACCAAAGAAAACTGCAAGTTTAACTGGCGAGAAGTGCAACAGAGTGCGTTCGAGAGGATTAATGCTTTCATCGCCTCGGCGCCGATTTAAGATCGGCCCTCCTTTGAACATCAGTACGTTATATAGACTGATACCAGCGATACTGGAATGAGGGTGGTGCTGACGAAAACGAAATTATTCCGGCACCGAACACCAGGGTTTAGTAGTACTATGGGCAGTATGTAAAATCCGATCTTATGTAGAAGGTTAAAAATTCAAGGTAATCAAGGATTATAATAGTCTGAAATTACGCCATCTTACGCGATAGGCATTAGAATTGCAGGCTTACGATTATGAAATTGAATATCGAATAGGCTCTCTCTATTACGTAACAGATGCGTTATCTCGTATGTACGAGGAGGAGGGGCAAGAAGTGAAAGAGCTGGCATCAATTGCAGTTATAGAACATCCGTGGTATAGTCGCATGTTTGCAAACATTCACGAAAAGCCTACCGAGCTCCCATATAGGAAGATTATAGGTGAGTAGCTGTGCCGATATAGGTCGGATCCAGCTATTGAGGATCTAATTGAAGATCAAGATACATGGAGGAAGAAATCGCGGCATTTCAGCGTGAGAGAGTCCGGCCGGCGGCTGATCTGCAAGCAATACTGGACTCACAACAGCGAAGGGAGAGCAAGCGAGGGTAGCACCGACGGAAGCTATTCCCAAAAGGCGAAGATGTAGCCAATCGCATCAATCATTTGGCCTATCGCGATCGTCGCTGAGGAGAGAAGAAAGGGCCTTACTCTTAGTTTTTTTTTGTTTTTTGTTCATTGAATAATGCGTGTTTTTTTTTTATACTCTACCTGCTGTATACAATAAAAGAGTAAAATGGAGAATACGTGTTGTTACTGCGGTTAAACCTTTTTTTTTATAAATTATAACTTGTATCTTTTGTATAATATAATGATTTCTTTTTGATAAAGAGAGAGAGACGATGGTAGAGCTGGCACGCTCACGAACTACCAGGGTCTGGAAGGAGAGCGTATATCGGATGAATTCTCCGTTACGAGTCTCTCTATCCAGGAATAATTTGAATCTATATGTATTAATGTTAGAGGATTGGTATAGGTGTATTGTGTGTACGTGCTGGTGCACTCGTGGCCCTGCGCAGAACCGTTAGTGGGTTAAACTGCAATCGAAGTGTGAAGCGAACGGCCTGATGACATAATAACGCTATCGGTGCTAAAATCCATCTCTCTTACAATTAGTTAAAAATGTCTACTTTTCAAAAGGTATTTAAATAGTCTATTATAGTACTTCTTTATGATTAGTTTATTATTCATGATAAAAATATCAAATGGAATCGCGAGGAATCCAGTCGTAACAATATCGTCAATTTTAATTATTAATGTTGCTTATTTATATTTTTTATTTTATCTGAGTATTTCGTGGGTGATTACAGAGCAACTTAACAGGAAAAGCAAAAACTGTTTTAATCGGAGGTGCTGAAAACATGTGCCATATGCCTCACTGTGGCTTTATTTCTTGATACATACTGTAGTTTACCTATGTAAGACAGCTGAAAAACTTGGAGCTCGGTTTGGAATTAGCAGAGAAGAAGTAGATAAATTTGCTTTGAGAAGTCAACACGCATGGACAGTAGGTTAATTATCTCTCTTGACTTGAGCAAATAAAATAAATAGTATTATAAAGTGAATAGTAGTTGTAGTGATAGTAGTAGTAGTGGTAGTGGTATTGGCAGTGGCAGTAGCAGTACCAGTACCAGTACCAGTAGCAGAAGCAGAAGCAGTAGCAGTAGCAGTAGCAGTAGTAGTAGCAGTAGCAGTACTAGTAGAAGTATTAGACATACTAGTAGACATCTTCTTGGAGCTTCTGAATCAAGAATTACTGCTCATTTAGTGCACGATTTGAGGTTGGTTTTACGTTGTGTCTTGAAATAAGAATTTAAGGAATTATAGCAATGGCATCCGTTTTAAATACATTTTTTATAATTAAAGGAGGAAATGCTGGAAAACTTGGAATTGGTGACCACCATATTCAACCGATTCTCATCGAAAAGAGAGAGAAAGAGAGAAGGTGCAGCACAGCACGAGTAAGTACTGTGTATCTTATGCAGGAAGCGGTGATTCGCTGCGGCGATCCGTGTATATGTGTGTGCGTGCGCACCGTTCTATACTTTGCCTTCTCGGTTCGCGAATCTTAGTGTCATTGCATTTGTATTTGATTTTATGGTATAATATATTTCGTTTACTAGATTCGAGCCTTTATTATTTACGAGATACATATTTTCTCTAATATCCCGCGATTACCGCTGCCTCGGCGGGCACAGTAGATAGCGGATCTACTGTGCATTTGTCCGAGCATCGGAAAGCGAGACTCAGCAAGAGAGTCTCGCGTTTGTCAATGGAAGCTATTAAATCCTTATCAGTACTTCAACACAATTATTTCTAGTATTATTATTATTATTTTTGTAGATTTCCTTTAGATTATTGCAATGGTAAGTTATGGCTTCTAATCTAAACAATTGTGTTGAAGTAAGTATATGGCCATTTGGATGAAATCTATTTTTATTAATTATCTTTATTATTTTGTTTTGGGCTCTTTGAATGAGATTTACATTACTATTATATGCTCTTCCCCATGCTATTACGCCGTATCTTATTTAGCTATGAAAAAAAGCATAATAAATCATCATTAAAGATTCTCTTTTCATAATATTTTTAATTTTGGCAAAATAAATATTAAATATTTAGTTTTTTTAACTAAGTAGTCAATATGTTTGTCTCATTTCATATTGAAGTCAAAAAATAAACCTAAATATTTTTGGTATTCTACTCTTCTAAGTGTACAACTGCCTATATTAATATTTATTCTGTCAGGGACACTATCACAATAGCTGCCATATGTTATATATACATTTTCATCCACATTTAAAGATAACTTATTTAGAGCAAGCCAGCCAGCAACATTACTTAGATACTGATTCATTTTGATCCCCGCTGCCATCTACGTGTCATCGCTTGAAATGATGACAGTGTCATCAGCGTAGGACACTATTGATTCGTTTGGCATATCTTTCAATAGATCGTTTACATAAAGTATAAAGAGTATTTGCCCTAGAATTGTTCCTTGCGGAACGTCCTATTGAAATTATCCTGTAATTGCTTATATATTCATTTATTTCTACTCTTTGTTTTCTACCAAAGAGATAGCTTGTCAGCAATTTTCATGAATTTCCTCTTATACCGTGTCTTTCTAGCTTATCTAACAAAATTTTATGATTTACCGCGTCGAAAGCTTTGGCCAGATCCAAAAAAGCTGTGATTATAGGTTTACTTTTGTCCAGATTTTCATATATTCTGTTAGTTATATAGTTTCTTGCATTAGATCCCCTACTTTTTACAAAGCCGAATTGTTTATTTGATATTATGTTATACATATTCCAAAAACAATACAGTCTAGTATCAATTATTTTTTCGAGAATTTTAGCTAAATTGGAAATAAGCGAAATTGGTCTATAGTTTTTACAAGACCTATCTCCACCTTTATGCAGGGCTACTACTTCAGCCTTTTTTAATTCATCCGGCCAAATGCCTTCTGCAATACATATATTATACATATGTTGTAGAGGTGTTACTATATAATTTGCAATTACTTTTAAAGTCATAACATTTATGTTATCTACTCCACTCGATTTATTTTTCATTGCCTTTATTAATTTGTATATTTCATACTCATCAGTTGGACTTAAAAACATTGTATCATTGTTTCTATCTGGTAATTGTATTGTATCTTTTCCGCAATTTACAATTTGTTGACTAAGTAAATTACCAATTGTACAATAATATTTATTCATAATATTAGCCATGTCTGTTTTATCCTCTATTTTTTTATTGTTGTCATATATACAGGGTGTCCCAAAAGTATGGACACACCTGAAAATCTCGGAGACTAGTGGCACTAGAAAAAAACTTTTAATACAAACGTTTCCGCAAATCAAACGGCGCATCCGATCGTGACCTTGAATTTGACCTTGGGTTATTTGAAGGGCAAGTCGAATTTTTTCAATGGGAACCCCCCCCTTTTTATTGCAGAAATGGAAAGCGAGAAAAATTTCCTATTCAAAGGTATAAATAACATAGGGGGTCAAATGTATTCCAAAAGTCATTTTAAGGTTAGATCTTTGAATAAGCTGAAATTGGTGTTCAGCAGCCCATAACTCGAAAACTAGGGGTATTAGAAAAAAAACTTTGAATACAAAAGTTTCCGCAAATCAAACGGCGCATCCGATGGTGACCTTGCATTTGACCTTGGGTTTGACCTTTAGGGTCATTTGAAAGGTCAAGTCGAGTTTTTTGAACGAGAACCATACTTCTTCATTCCAGGAAACTTGTCCAAAGGTCATTTACAAATTTTACAAATCTGATCACAGATTCGCACTCAGGAAGGTTTTTGGCCGAATTCACAATTTTTAAGAGAAAAACCCTCCCATATGCACATCTGAACTAATCACGGGACAAAGAGGTCATTTTTGTGAATATTCAGCTTTGTTGTTTTCATTCTGAATTAGTTCTATCAACGCACTCATTCTTTTCGTTTATTCTTAGTTTCGTTTTCTGTATTTGAGAATGAATCGTCTCACAGAACGTGAGCGAATAAGCATCCTCATGATGCGAGGATGGGGTTGGGTAATATGGTTAGGTCATATCGGCGAGTTGCGGATTTGTTTAACGCAGAATTCCGGCTACTGTTGCAACCAAGAAAAAGACAGTGGGAAAAACTGTTTCTCGTTTTGAACAAGCTGGTAGCGTTAAAGATCGACCCAAAAGTGGAAGACCGAAGACGGTGACTGATCATGAAACCTCTTGGAATGTGGCATTATCTTTCGTTGAAAATCCTGGAACCTCCGTTAGACAAGTATCTGCTGAAACTGGTGTTAGTAAAACTTCTGTTCACAGAATAATGAAACTCGAGAAGTTTCATCCATATAAAGTGAAATTGGTACAGGAGTTGTACGAGCATGATGATTTCGATCGAAGACTGGAATTGGCCGAATGATGGACCGTATTGATGCTAGACCAAATTTTTTAAACGAGATAGTTTTTTCCGATGCACCTACCTTCCAGTTGAATGGTAACGTTAATTGACACAATTGTCGGTTCTGGGCATCGGAGAATCCTGACTGGACTTTGGAATCACATACACAACACCCACAGAAACTCAACGTTTGGGCAGGCATAATAATAATAGAATAGTAGGGCCATTTTTCGTAGAAGGCAATTTAAACGGAGAGAAGTATGAAGACAAGTTTGAGGAATCAAATCGTGCCTGCGATAAATGATATTGTCGGTGACAATTTTAACATTATTTACTTTCAACAAGATGGAGCACCCCCGCATTACTTTAGAAATGTAGGTAATTATTTAAATGAAATATTTCCAGGACGAGTGATAGGCCGCAGAGGAACCATTGACTGGCCATCTCGTTCACCTGACATGACGCCATTAGATTACTTTTTATGGGGTTACGTTAAAAGTAAAGTTTATGCTACAAACCCTGCGAATTTGGAAGAGTTGGCTCAACGTATTATTGAAGTAATTCAGGCAATCCCAAATGATATAATCCAAAAGGCAGTTTCAGCATTTTATAATTGTATGGGGTATCGTCAACTGAATAATGCAGGATATTTAGAACATGAACATTAACTTTTAAAAGTCACTATTTCTAAAAGATGCTAATTGGACTTCACGAGTCGGACACCAGCGTGTCTTGCCTTTCATTGGCTAGACACCAGCGTGTCTTGCCTTCACTGACTGGACACCAGCGTGTCTTGCCGTCACTGGCTGGATATCACTGTGTCTTGCCTTCACTGGCTAGACATCAGTGTGTCTTGCCTTCACTGGCTGCACTGTAAAATTGAAAATGTCAGTTTCAAACGGATCGAAAACCAAATCTAGGGCCAAATCTTTGAAAGTCAAATACATGGTCGACGTCAAATGCACCGTTTTATTTCCAGAATCTTCGATAGAAAAACTTATGGCAGTTTTACATCAATTTTAGCTTATTTAGGCCGATATTATTTATACCGTTGAATAGAAAATTTTTCCCGCTTTCAATTTCTGTAATCAAGAAGGGGGTTCCCATTCAAAAAACTTAACTTGACCTTCAAATGACCCAAGGTCAAACTCAAGGGCACCATTGGATGCACCGTTTGATTTTCGGAAAGTTTAGTACATGAAGTTTTTTTCTAGCACCCCTAGTTTTCGAGTTATGGGCTGCTGAATTCCAATTTCAGCTTATTTAAAGATCTGACCTTCAAATGACATTTGGACTACATTTGACCCCTATGTTATTTATACGATTAAATAGAAAATTTTTTCCGCTATCCATTTCTGTAATAGAAAGGCGGGGTTCCCATTGAAAACATTCGACTTGACCTTCAAATCACCCTGAAGGTCAAATCCAAGGTCAAATTCAAGGTCACGATCAGATGCGCCGTTTGATTTGCGGAAACTTTTGTATTTAAAGTTTTTTCTAGAGCTACTAGTTTCCGAGATTTTTAGGTGTGTCCATACTTTTGGGACACCCTGTATAATCAATTGATTTGTTTTGTACGTTATTTTTACCCAATTTAAAGTTTATGATAGTCCACAATTGCCTTGGTTTATCGATATTTTTCTTTACTTGTTTATTATCAAATTTGAGTTTAGCTTCCTTTATTACTTTATTAAGAATTTTATTGTACTCTCGATATTCATATTTTAAGTTTAGACAATCTGGTTTTTTCTTCCATAACATATATAATTCTTCTTTTTTACTGCAAGATACTAATATTGCTGTCGTAATCCATTTTTCTCTTGGTACAAATTTTTTTATTTTTATTTCTTCTTTTTTTAGTAACCTTTTTGGTACAATTATGTATTAATTCTATTAAAGTATTTATTGCTTGATTTGGATCCTGCATCAATAATATACAGTTCTAACTAACTTTTTTAGCAATATTTTTAAGGGTATTATAGTTTATATGTAATATGTTTGTCTGTTTTGACTATTCTGTATTTAATTGATTTATATTTATTAGTAATGGATAATGATCGTTGAAAGGATTAATTATCTTATAAGAATCTATTTTTATATTTTTACCTTTTACGAAACAATTATCTGCACAAGAACCTTTTATGTAGTCTAGCGACGGTCTTGTTATACTTAGGTAACTAGGTGTAAATTTATATTCAAGAAAATTATTTAAGTACTCTTGTACGTTGAGTAATAATTTTGTCATTCAATTCAAATTTCGCAATATTTTTTTTATCTTTTAGGAATTTTTGCAAGCTATATATAAATTCCATTTTTGGCACATCGTGTGATCTATAAATCGCCGTAATACTCATAGCCTCCTCAATCGTGACATTTGTATTTACAAATTTTAATCTATCTACTTCTATAATATTTGTATTTTTAAAAATATTATTCTTCACATATACCATTACTCCGTTGGCTTTATTTATTTTACTTTCGTTATAATAACTATTATATCCCATTAAGTTATAATATTGAGGGTAAGCTAAATACCAAGTTTCTGTACATATAATAATAATAGGTTTTTTATTTAAGCTCTCAATTCAAGACCTCAAGTTTTTCAAAATTTGCATTTAAACTTCTAATGTTAACACATAGTATCCAATGTTTTATTTTATTATTCGTTTTATTACAGAGACTATTATTCAGTTCTTTGACATTTTCAAATTCACACTCTTTCATAATAATATTATCGAAATTTAATTCTAAGTTTTCATTTGGATTCCGAGAATCACTAATTTCAATTTCTCTTTGTATTAAATTTTCAGAATTTTGATTGTATAGTAGGTTATTTATTTTTTTTGTAATCGATTTATTTTGTCATTTAATGAATTTCGTGATTCTACAGAATATCTTGTTTGTCTTGCAGTAAATGAAGTTATACTTCTCTCTGTCGCTGGTTTGTTAATGTAGCTGCCTACTTTACCTATGTCTTTTGGAACTACGGGTTGAACGCTGTAGTCTGTCGCCTCAACATACTTCTTTACCATCATTCTAAAAATTTCACACCTGTTATAATGTGTTGATTCTTGGTTTAATTCATATTCAGCTCCATATCTCTTGTTGCCATATTGACAGTTGGCGCATATTCTATCTCTTTCTACACATTCGCTTGCATTATGCAAACCAACACATTTTATACACGTAGCGTTGTTGAAGCAGTTTTTAGTTTTATGACCGTATCTTCCACAATTGAAGCAAGGCTTTACATCAATTATGTCATAAGCTACACATTGTTGATGTCAAACATATATTTTGTTTTTATTCTCTCTAATTTCTTTATATATATAAGAAGCGACTTCTATTAAAGCTGTTTGTGTTCCTTTGTTTTTATTTGTATAAGTATACAGTATCTTACAGCCATTATCGTGGTTGTAAAAATTTCTTTGATTGAGGTCCTCCCGAAGCTGCACATTATTCATTTCTTCACAGTTTAAAATTCCAACTATTTTCATTTTTGGTTTACTAAGCTCTTCTATATTCATTTTGCATACTTCCGAAAGTTGTGAGTTTAGTATTTCCACAGCCTTATCTACACTTTGAGTGTCACATACATTTTAAACTATTTCATCCTTACTTTTATTTTCAAGTAATTTATTTGTTTTTATTGTTGTGCCTTTAATTAAGTAGTGTGTTATTTTATGTTATAAATTTTGTAAAATTACATCTTCTTTGGTTTTTTTTTTGTTATTCTTGGTATTTGTTTTGGATTTTGTATTTTGCCTACTGTGATTTCAGCATACGTATTTTTACTGTAACTTTTCATTGCATTTTCTTTCTCTTTTTTTACTAATTCATCTAGTAGTTTACTTTTGTCTAATAGTTGATCTTTTAATATTTTATTTTTATCTTTTAATTCATTTGTAAGGTCTCTTAATAATTCGTTCTCTACCTTTATGCTCTTCAATTCTGCATTTTCATAATCTTTATTTCGACGAAAAATATTATCCAAATCCATCTGTGTTCGTAGTGTACATGTTTAGATTTTTGTTGTAACGTCTTTTCTTGTTGCATTTGAATTATTTTCTGCTGTTGTTCTACAATTAATTTATCTTTTTGTTGTTGCTTATTTTCCAATTCTGAAATTATCTTTCCATATTTCAGTTCATTCTTTGAAATTGCAGATTTTGCGTAGTTTTTAATTTGCGCTAGTATAGTTTTTGCTTCGTTCGTTAACACGAGGTATTTATTTATTGAGGTTATGTCTACCTCGGCATGTTCTTTACATATGGCAAGAGTTTCACTTAGCATCATTCCACAGTTTCTTCTCAAAAAGTCATTCAGGTGATATACATCTTCACAAATAATACATACCACTGTTTCATATTTTGTTTCTTCGTGGAACTAGTAAAATTTTCGTCCAGGCCGATCCGGAGACTTCTTTCCTTTCTACGCAATTTTTGAAAGTTTTTAATAATAACTAACATTTTAGTTTAATCCCAATTTCGTTTCTACGAATTATAATTTCTATTATAAATAGTATTGCATAAATGTATATTCTTTCAATGAGTAGTACATCCTAATACCCTTATTATATTTCATAAATAAATATATTTATTTTTTAATTCAATTTAACGCCTCTATCAAGCAGGCGGTAGCGCGCCGTTGGAAAGTACAAGTCATTGCAGACGAAGCCTAAGGCGAAGTACCGCGACCCTTTATACTTTGAAATGGTACGTTTGTACCATCAAAAAAATTTTTAATAAACTTTTAGGGTTAAAATTTAAACAAGTAACCATTTATCCCTTTCAAAATAGGGATACGAATTTTATCTTTTTTTTTTTGAAACAAACTTTAGTAAAAAAGATGGATGCGTTCAATCATAAAGCTTATTTGAAATTTTCGTTGTCATTTTTGATTATGAGAAATTTTCGGAATCATCCTCTTTCCGGTCCGCGATGATGACGTACTTCTGGCGATCAAAATTCCGATAAATATTCTGAAGGTCCCGAGAGGAGAAATATCCACGAACATGAGGTTGAAGTTGGTATTTTTTTCATTAATGAGATCATTTCAGTTATCGGAATAATCCTCTTTCTCGTCCGCGATGACGTACTTCCGGAGATCAAGATTTCGATCAATATTCTCAACGTCGCGAGAGGAGAAATACCATCCAATGTAGACCATCTTCGGCCGGTCTACCAGGCAACTATGCGCGCTGAGAAGGTGGTACGCGCGCAGCGGTCTAGCTCGCGAGAGACAACTCTCGTATAGCTACTCCTGCTGTGTTGCGCTGCTACCTCTTGACCTTGCATGCTACGCTAGTACTCAGAGTATGATTAGCACTCTGTTTTCCTATCGCGATACCTTAGTTTTCGTTTTTTAAATTCATAGTTTAACGACAATTTATCGAGCAATTTATTGAGTGGTTCAGACGCTACATATAAATATAAATACATAAATCATAACTTATGCGGACACTTACTAACATAAAACGTGACTCATGCAGACAAAAGTGCACTTCTGCGGTCTGGCGCATAAGTACATGATTCTTTCATACATAGAACGGTACTTATACGGTCAAAAAATTTTTTATTTTTTTTTGGTTTTTTGTTAATTATTTCATTAGTAACAGAAGCGGACGCCGCAGGCGAACATCATTGGGGTCGGGGGTTGTGGGGTTTTAGGTTATTATACAATTATAACCTATTTTATAAAATGTCAGCATAAGTCATTATATATATATATACTTTTATTATTTGATAATTATTTCTTAAGTAACAGAAGCGGGCGCCGCAGGCGAACATCATTGGGGTCGCAGGTTGTGGGGTTTTAGGTTATTATGCAATTAAAATCAACATTAAAAAGTGTCCGCATAAGTATCTATACATGCGATTATATACAAATATGTACAAATTTCTTCCCCATACAAGTCTATTCCACGTATGTCATCAGCAAGATATTACAAAGAGAAACTAATAAAACAAAATATAGGTAACATATAAATATTAATACGTATAGATATATAAATTAAATATTGGAAGATGCCGAAAAAAATTGCATATTGATATAATATAATCATATTATAATCTGTCTAGGTGTGTATATTGATGATTATATGTAGGTGTGGAATTCGGTCGTGTTGCATGTGTAGATGTACAGGGTCGCCCATGATGGAATCGAATTAGCGCGCTCCGTAGCTTTTCACGTGTAAGTATAGAATTTAACCGTATTCGATATCTAGATGTATAAGGTCGCCGATGATCGAATCTAATTAGTGCGCTCCGAATCTTTGCATCTCTAGGTGTGGAAAACGGACGTAATAGATGTCTAGGTGTATAGGGTCACCAATGATGGAGTCTAAGAAGTGCGCTCCGTAGTTTTTCGTGTCTAGATGTTGAAATTGGACGTACTCGATGTCTACCTGTGTAAAGTCGCCGATGATGGACTCTAAGAAGTGCCCTCCGTAGCTTTTCGTGTCAAGATATGGAAATCCGACCATCTTGATGTCTAGGTGCATAGGGTCACCGATGATGGAGCCTAAGTAGCGCGCTCCGTCGCTTTTCGAGGCAAAGTGTGGAAATCGGACTTTCTCGATGTCTAGGTGCATAGGGTCAACGATGATGGAGTCTCAGCAGTGCGCTCCGTAGTTTTTCGTGTCAAGGTGAGGAAATCGGACATTCTCGATGTCTAGGTGCATAGCCCATCGAAGAAGGAGTCTAAGGAGTGCACTCCGTAACATTTCGTGTCTAGGTGTGAAAATCGGAAGTACTCGATGTGTAGGTGTATAGGCTCAACGATGATGGAGTCTCAGTAGTGCCCTCCGTAGCTTTTCATGTCAAGGTGTGGAAATTGGACTTACTCGATGTCTGCGTGTGTAACGTCGCCGATGATGGAGTCTAAGAAGTGCGCTCCGTAGCTTTTCGTATCAAGGTGAGGAAATCGGACGTTCTCGATGTCTAGGTGCATAGGGCCATCGATGAAGGAGTCTAAGGAGTGCAATCCATAGCTTTTCGTGTCAAGATGTAGAAATCGGTCGTTCTCGATGTCTAGGTGCATAGGGTCACCGATGATGGGGTCTAATTAGTGTGCTTCGTAACTTTTCTTGTCTTGGTGTAGAATTTGACCGTATTCGATATCTAGATGTGTAAGGTCGCCGATGACAGACTCTAAGAAGTGCACTCCGTAACTTTTCGTGTCAAGATGTGGAAATCGGGCGTACTCGATGTCCAGGTGTATAGGGACACCGATGATGGAGTCTCAGCAGTGCACTTCGTATCTTTTCGTGTCATGATGTGGAAATCGGACATTCTCGATGTCTAGGTGCATAGCCCATCGAAGAAGGAGTCTAAGGAGTGCACTCCGTAACATTTCGTGTCTAGGTGTGAAAATCGTACGTACACGATGTCTGCGTGTGTAAGGTCGCCGATGATGGAGTCTAAGAAGTGCGCTCCGTAGCTTTTCGTGTCACGGTGAGGAAATCGGACGTACTCAATGTCTAGGTGTATAGGG
>UELU01082224.1:0-11304 GCA_900490025.1 Megastigmus dorsalis
ATTCAGTGGTCTGATATTTAACATAAAGATCTACTTTTCTATATTCTTACATACTATATAAAAATAGTTAATCCTGATAATTGTTTTCGAGTGCAGATTTTCAAGGTTTGATAATAATTCAATAATTCTTTGGACTGGGTTTATGAGCTGTACATTTCTTAATGCATTATAAACTTACTTAAAAATCTCTATGCTAATTACAGAAAGTTTAGAATCAGATATTTCAAATAGCAAATACATGCATGTAAATATAATGAACATTTATTTTTGTACATTATGGGAGGTTAGGGAGGTTATAAATATAACATTGGTTTTATAATACTTTCGAATCGTTCGATGAATTTTTCTAATTTCCATTTTGTGAGTTTAAAACAGTCACATTTAACACTGATTTATACTTCTATCGGACTCCGCGATAAAATTATCTAGAAAAAACAAGTCACGATTGCTTGGGTATTATACAATAACCGTCACTGTCGACTACGGTAAATGTTACCGCAGGTTAAGGTGGCGTTTACTACACAAACTTCCAAAATAATTTACTTGAGCAAGTCAAGTTAGATTTATCAAAAAAGTTTTTCCGTGTACGTAATTTTTATGAATATTTAACCTTTTCGTGCATGATATATATATCACTTTTTTGAATATTCACGTCTAAGATTAATCATTGTAAAGATGAAGAAAAGAGCTATTCTTGAAAAACCCAACACCCCTGTAAGTCTTACCGCTATCAATACACCTTAACAAATATCAATAAAATAGAACAAAATGGAAAATACATAAATCACAAAACATGATATTGGACTAATTTAATTTCTTCCAATGTTCACTATGAATTTGAAATCATCAATGTAAAAAAAACTTATATTCAGGTACTGGATATTAGAAAAATTCTATTTTTCATTTTAACATCTCTATATTCTATCCATCAATTGCAATGCAAAAATCTATTGCAGCAGTACGTCATCAACCTATGAACATGCAGTCGTGAATTAACCAAATTTGAAAGGATCAAGAATTATTTTCCCTGAAATATTTGTCAAAAAACCCTAAATTTTTTATTTTTTTTAATTGCCAAGGTATATTTGCTATAACCATTATCGAATACTTGTTCTTACGCTATCGTTTTTCTTTACAGTTCTTAGTAGCAACCATGTATTTACCGCCAAATACGCCAGTCGTCGAGCTGCGGGGCAAGTACATGCTAAGCACACAACACAGGCCGTCACATCCTCAGGGGCGGCAGCACGCGCAGAGGCCTGGACCGTTCGTCTTCTTCTACCGGTTACCGCGAGACGGTACAGAGGTATGCGTAGACACACGGACCTACGGCAACGACGCGCGATTCGTGCGGCGCAGCTGCAAGCCCAATGCCGAGGTTAAGCACTGCATCGAAAAGGGTACCCTGCACCTCTACATCGTGACTAGCGTGGCAATTGAGAAAAATGCTGAGATTACGATACGCCACGATCAGCACGATCTCATGCTCTCGCCGAATTCGAATTCGTCGATTGTGCCACTCATGTGCGCCTGCAACAGTCCCAAGGATTGTCAGATAGCTAACCTGAGCTCGACGCCCACCACCACCACCACCACCACCACCACCACCACCACCAGGAGAGGAACCAATGGACCCCTTGCAGAAAATTCAGAGTAAGCAGTTATTCCTCTTATGGTTTTTGTTAACTTCAATACACGCGAACTCTTATTGTTTTAATTTAGTGTAAGCTTTATTCTACACTTTTTAAAGTGATAAATAAATTTAATTAACATGCAGTCACGAATTCTCGTGAGCGAACAAGCTTAAAAAATATTGTAGTATTACTACAGAAATAATCCTTTATTTTATTTTAATCATAATTTTTATCAGTTTTAAGTTTTTATATTTATATATCTGAATTATACAAACAGTAAATGTAATAAATATTAATTTTTAATAGTGGCAGAGAAAGAAGGCGGCGAGGCAGAAGAAATACAGTAAGCGAAGACAACACTGATATCGCGACAGCAATAGCAACACCAACGCCAACGCCAACTGTTAGCGCGGCAACACCACCGCTACCGGCAGTGACACCTCCTGTACAGCCGACCCCCAAGAAAACTGTCACAATTAACACTAATGTTAGTACTGTCAAGGACAACTGCAACGTCAGTAACAACACTAATGCCATTGCTAGCGCCGCCAGCAATAGTAGCACAATCGCGACTCCTGCGACGACTCGGCAAGCGGCCAAGGAAGAGCAGCAGCAACAACTGCAACAGCAACAACAACAACAACAACAACAACAACAACAACAACAACAACAGCAACAGCAGCAGCAACAACAGCAGCAGCAACAGCCGCAACAACAGCCGCAACAACAGCCGCAGCAGCAGCCGCCGCAAGCTTCTACGCCGAACCAGCAGACTCAGCCGTCCCCAGCCTTGAATCAAACACCCAGCAAGGCAGCCACGCCAGCTCTAGCAGCATCAACGCCAGCTCCAGCAGCTGAAGTCAAGAAAGATAAGAAGAAGATGACTCGCGAGGAGCGCAAGATGGAGGCCATCATGAAAGCATTCGAGAGACTCGAGAAGGCAGAGCAAAGGAAGCAAGAAGTGCAAGCGCGGAATGCTCAACGCAAAGAATCTGGTGGCGCGCACAGCGACAACGAGGACAGCAGCGGTCACGGGCCAAGCAAATCCAAACAAAACAATAGCGAGAAAGGCCCGAGGCGCAAAAGAAGAAAAGGCAGAACTAGGTCCAGCAGTACCTCGCAGTCGCACGGCACGCGCAGGACCCGACTAAACTCGGCCGAGTCGGATTTAACTTCGGGTGACGAGAGCAACTCCATGCAGTCGCCGCCACTACCAAATCAGAACTGCTCCTACTCGCTGCGAATGCACGCTGCTAAGGACTCCGCCAATAGCAGTAGCGCCGTTAGCGGTGTGCCCGTCAACTCATCCGCTGGCCAGTCGGGAATCCCAACGGCTGCGGGTCTTCTCCTAGCTTTGGCCAACTCCAACGTCTCGGGGTCGAACTCACCGCCTCAGCAGCAGCCTACGCCTGTCAAAAGTCCGACCTGCGACAGCGGTGCAAGCAGTAGTTCCCAGAGTTCTACACCGTCCACTCCGTTGTCCTCGGCTTGTCTGTTGGTCGCAGCGGCCGTTGGACCCCTGGCGCCTGGCTTCAAGTTTCCCAAAACGAAGAAGCTCCTGATGAACGAGTGGCTCAAAGAGTCGCCCGAGCCTCAAACGCAAGCCACCGAGACGCGAAACTCTGAATTCCCTTGCGGGGCCGAGCAGTCCTCCGAGTTCCTCTCCCAGAACTATGCTGCGAAAAGTCTTGCTACTCTCGTTCAGGCCGCACACTCTGTCTCCAGAATTTGCGACTCTCCACCTCAAAGAGGCAGACAACAGATCGCCGCTTCAACAGCGCCTATGGTATCGTCTGGTTCCGCGAAAAAAAGGTGGCTCCGTCAAGCTATTTCTGAGGAGTGTGATTCGCCCAACAGTAGACCTGAGAGTCCACCCAGTGAAATGGTAGCGCCTCCGAAAAAGCGAAGGATAGCCCGAGAAAGTCTGTCTTCGGACAACTATACACCGCCCACGACGCCAACCATGATGCAACAAGATCACATGCCCACTCATCGGCCCTCAATCAATGAGGTGTGTTTTCTTTGCCGCAGCGATTCTTTCATTATTCAAATCGTTTATTGCACAAAGTTTTTATGCTACTTTTGACTAAATTTATCTAAATTGATTAAGTAGGATGTCGAATTTCTGAGTAAAAATAGAATAAACTTGCTAACTAGTTATTTGTGCAATTAATGGTTCATTTTTAGTTGTAATGATAATTCTTCACACGTTCGCTGCGTAAATTTATTTACTTTAGAAACTTATAAGTGCATTAATTTTAAACAATGAAATACATAAGCAATTTATTTTATAACAGTATAAGCACAAATTGTAAAATTAAGATTCACAATTTTTATAAAATGATCTGACATTTCCATTTATGTTGCAGCTATTTTAGATGACAATCCAAGGTTTTTTAATTTTTATTAAATTCTTCTCTTTTACCAACGAAGATACTACTCATTCTAAAAATGTAATTGCAATTTGATTTAATAATCTGTTGTTAAAATAGTAAAGCAATAATTATAGCAAATTTGAGTTGTATACACATGTAAGTAACATTGCAAGAGATTAAAAGGTTGCTTAAGAAATTAAATACTTATTAACATTTGCTTAGCTTCGTATTGCAAACAAGTTAATTGTCGTTGAATTTATCGCAGCGTACGTGTTTTGATAAGTTTTTTTAGATGCAGTAAAATAATTGTACATGTATGTGACTCATTTTCTTTGAATTCATATAAATATTACAATTTTTCGAAATAAATTCTTTTTCTTTTTTCTAGTTTTAAAAGAATATTAAAGATTATACAGAAAAATTTTATCTATCCAATAATATTTAAGTTGTAAAATAAAATATAAAATGACGTAAGCCACTATTTCACGCTTTTGTAAAAAATACACCAAAATAAGTATAATATAGATACACAAGTAGCACATTTATCTAGCACTATTACACTTACTTTGGTTTATTTTATTTCTATTATATTACATTATAATTTATTTTAAAGTATAACATCTATTATTTGTAATATTTAGAATCAAAAATTTAAAGTGTTATGTATAATTTTTTTCAGGATGAGTTTGTTGAACATATGCCATCACCTAGTACAGAAGATCTTGGATCACAGAATGAGTATGATTCTGATCAAATAAAGGATGATATAAAATCTAAATTTTCTATTAATGATGAACTAGATAGAAAATATAAAATTAATAGTCCAATTCCTCTAAATGCATTAGCTATAAAGCAAGAAAAACACTCTCCTGTTATTATGAAAATAAAAGAAGAATCAAAATCCGAAGATGAACTTTCCTCAGACAATATAAAAAATTGCTTCAAATCAGAAAATGAAGATGCAAAAAGTGAATACAAATCAGAGACATTACCTTCAATGCGAATCAAAACCGAATTATATTCTAGTGTAACTGAAACACCAAAAGTAGAAAGGAAACCTATCAAAATTGAAGAAGTAATAGAAAAAGGTACCGTTGAAATAGTAGATCAAAATGAACAAGATTTAGAAGCTGATGATTTAAGTTCTCCAATCGCCGCTATGGAATCGGATTCTGAATTAAAAAAACGCGTAGCAGAATTAAGGTTAGAATTCGGTGGAGGCATTGCACTTCACAATCTCAGTAGTGAAACAGAAAAATCTTTCGAAGATCAAACCGATTCTGTAAACGTCAAAAATGAAGATGATAGGTTTGATGATAATGCTTCTATTGACGAATTCGATGTCGAAGCTCAAATGAAAAAAATCACTGGCGATGACGGTGACGATTATAAAGAAAAAGTTGAAACTAACTCCGAAAAAGATAAAAGTATGGATGGAATTGAAGGCCTTATGGAGAGCTCCAAAGAAGATTCAGAATCTGAAGTTGAAGATAGAGATATTGAGGAGATTAAAGAACCTAATGAATCTATTGAAAAACCACTTGAGAAAAATGAAATAAAAAATGTGGAGGAAAGGATGTTCAAAGAATTTGAATGTAAAAATAAATCTTTATCTTTAGAAGAATTTGAAGAGGTAAAACAGCCAGCAGATACTACGGAAGAAATGATTAAAACTCAAATGGAGCTAATACGCTTAACAGAAAAAGAGTCCCTAGATTCAATAGAAAAAGAGTTGGAAGGTTCAATAAACATAGACAATGAGACTGAAGTGGATCGATGCCCTGATAATGAAGCACCAATAAAAGAACTTAAACCAGCATCCATTATTACACCCGAAGAGTCCATGATGGAATTGGACTCAATGGAATTACCTCCTGAAGAAGCTACTGAAGAGCCTGTAAAGGTTTTTCCGTCTATTCCACCTTTGAGTGAAAGAATTCGTAAAAAGGTAGACTCGAATCCAGTCCCAAAATCTAGGCTAGAAATCGAAGCATCTATAATTGAATCGTCGTTAGACTTGGAGCTCGTTGAAGACGCTCAGAATGGCGAGGAGAAAAAAATGTTGTCAACAGCGTTACGGGAACTGTTGGAGGCTAAAATCGAACCCGATGAAGAGCCGGCATGTGAAATTGTAAATACAACCGTAGTAGAAAGTAAAATAAGCATCACACCAGAAATTAACCCAGTGGAACAAGCTTTACCAGAAGAAATTCCGGAACCATGTATAGTGCCACCGCCTGTTGTCGATGAACCGACTATTCAAGAAGAAACTTCTTCAGAAACAAAGGAAGGACCTTCCCCTGCAGAGATTAAGAGATTAAAGGATCCTAGAACTGTTGTGCCAAATAAAATGCCGCCTACACCTTCGCCATCAAAATCAGACGGACCTCCTCCTGTAAAGCGAAAGGTAAGTTGATAATTATTTTTAAACCTTTTTAATTTCACAAAAATTTTAATTTATAATAAATAAATAATTTATTACTTATATTTACTTTATAAAACTTGATCAGTATAAATTGTTTTGTGAAGTTATAAGTATATCGACTAAGTGACAAATATTCTGGAATGGTGTCACGAAGGGCATTTTTCATTTTATTTTCTTCACTTATTTAAACCAAATTTTTTCACAATTCTATAATTGAGTCAGGTTTCATGTTCTAACTCAATGCATTTTGGACTATGAAAACAAAGTCTTCTTCTATTAAAAAATTTATGATAGCTCTAGCTCAAGAATTTATTCTAACAAATGAAAGAAAATCATTTAATACGGAAAATTAACTTTGGAATGTTCTAGCTCTCTATATCGGAGTATCGAAAACGTAAACAGCAGTCGTCAGGGACGCCCCCGGAGCCCGAGAACTCGGAATCGACGATCGATGGGAAGAGCGCCAGCAGAGGTAGATCTGATAGCGCTAGCAGTGGCACCTCCTCACTCAGCTCGGACGACGAAAGTCCGACGAAAGCGCCCCTCGACATTCCCAGCCTCAGCACTTTGCCCTTGTTCGCCAACACAGAAGGTGATGAGAAGAAAGGTAAAAATCTCATACGCAGTTCCCTTTTTAATTACTTGAGCAAATATAAAGAAATATTTTACGTAAAATTAATGAGCGCAATTCAAACGTAAAAGGTAGTATCTGTTCCTGTTGTATCTGATCCTGATGAATATGCAAACTCGCGATGAAATTTAACACAAATTAATATATCTTTCAATTTGATTTCACATCAAATATATTTAATATTTGAAATGTGGCATGATTCGGGGGAATGCGATGCAGTAAATGTTGAAATATTCTATCTATGAATCTTAATAACTCTTAGCGATATAAACAAAAGACTAATCAAGTTGGTAAAACGTATTACATTGAATTAGAATTTTTTGTGTTTATTTTTGTTACATAAAATCAATATAAAAGAAAGGTTTAAAGCTGACCGTTAAACGGCCACTAATTATAAATTGAATGAAAAACTAACATGAACGAATTTAAAAGAAGAACGCGGCACTTCTAGTCAAATATTAAACGTCCACATGCTACAAATATTACAATTAATTTGTTTTTAAAACAAAGTGTAACTTGAAAAATAAAACAGATTATCCGAATTTTGAAAAATGAAATAATTAAATAATTTTCTCGAAATCTCCTAATGTGACACAAGAGTACTGTTGTCTATCGAACGAGAGCAAATAAAAGAATGGCCATGAGTGTTTACTAGCACTTTCTTATATCTATTTAAAAAATCGTAAGCAGCTGTATCATAGTAACCCTATTGACTTATTCCCCCGAATCTCTCAATAACTTTCTTGTATAGGGTTTGCACTTATTATTTATCAATTCTGTACCACTTGCAATTCTCCATATTGGTAGATTCGGTTGCGCGTCATTCCGCTAGAAATAGAGATAAGCTATATTTGAATTTGGTTATTGAGATTGAAGTGTATTGACAGGTAGCGACGAAGGAACTGGCTGGTCAGCGGCACCAACGTTGGTCGAGCGGCAGAGGGAAAACCTCACCGAGCGGTTAAAGCGTGAGTTTGGGCTCTTTTTGAACGACGACGAGGAGGAGAGAGCTCGTAAACAAGGTGAGGTTCCTTTTACTCGCGTTAACTTCAAGCACTTACTGAACAATCAAATAATCATGCATAGTTGTGATTGGAACCTTACTAGATAAAATATTCGAGTATAGCGAGAATTATAATAATTTATAAATATATTAATATCAAAGTTTTATTTTTAAACATTTTTTAGTAGAGTTGTTTTGAAGTCTTATTAAATCAACAGATTAGATGTTGCTAATGAACTCTTAATAAATAATTTCGCGCAGAGCAGTCCTTATGAGATTAAAAAAACTTTTTTCGTACATTCGCAGGTCTGAGCAGCGAGGCCTTATTGAAATCGACGAGCATAGCCGTGGGTGGCGTTGGCAGCGTAGGAGTCAGCGGGGTAACCTACCCAGTAGCTCAGCTTCCGCCACAGCCGTACATCCCACCCCCGGGCTCCGCTTCCATCCACTACTCGCAATATCCGGTGAAGCCTCCTGTGTCAGCGGTGGTCCAGTACCCAAGTTACCAAGTAGCACCGCCAGTCGTAGCACCCAACTACCCACCACCGCCGATCGGCCAAGTCGGCCCAGTAACGGCCGGCCTTAAGCCTCCGACGACGAGTAGCCAGCAGCAACAGTTCATGGTACCCCAGGCACCGCCGGGCTCCAACCCGTACCCACCTGCGCAATTCGCGGGCCCGGTGGCGACGGTGCCGCTGGTGTCGGTCCCACCGCCCCCACTTCCAGTGCCACCACCCGCGCCGGTTCCGCCCCCCACGACCACCACTGTCTCCATATCGCGATTCTCGCCGGCAAATGCACAGGCTGGGGTGATTCAACCGGTCGTGGTCTATCCGCTGCCACAGTCCCAGACGCAGACGAGCTTTTACAATCATCCAGCGCCGAGATCCTAACTCTCTGAAAAAACTGATAAATCGCGAGATTACGAGATCACTCCATCTCCACTTCTATTTTCTACTTTGTATTCTACATTGTATACTCTCAGCCGTTACTTTCTAATCTGTACATACACACATTTACTTCGATATTTATAAAAAGAAAGGTTAAACACGATTAGAGAGATTTACAATAGGAGACAGATGAAAATGATGTTTAACGCGTGCGGTCTTAACGAGAACCGACAGAATCGATGAGGAGACTCGTCAGCCTATTATTAATCGCGTAAATTTTAAGCACACAAATGCGTGTCCAATGCGCATATTTTCTCATTCCACGGGACGTGTCAATGAGTGCTTAGATACATAGTCTGAATGATGCGAACCTAATCTGTTAATCGATAGCATTATTTCCCCGATTTTAATCACAGTTTGATGATAATTAGAAATCTTAACTGTTACGAGCAGTGTGCACGCATGCACACCAAATCGTATACTGCGTGTATATCTTAAATACCTGTAAATAAGCGAATTTTGCGGTCTCGCATAATATAGTACGGTAAAAGGTAACCAACTTGTTTTTAACCAAGCACTTATTGTATATCATCACACTTAGAGTTGTTCAATATGATAGAGTAAGTGAGGGACCGTAATGTACAAGCTTGTTCCTTTTTTCGTTTTTAATCATCGTAACCGATTTTTTCATTTCTTTTTTTTTATATTTTACTGTAAAAAGTAATCCATGTAAGCTAAGCTATTAACAATAAGCAATATCACATTGAATGTTGAATTTGCGTTTTACTCGAGTAAAGCGTGGGTGTGCGTTAAATTGTATATTGATAAACAGTCGTTCTTAAAAAGAGGAGCTCAGCTTTCCAACTGTTCATTTAAACTGCGCAGCGTGAAGATAGACATAATTAATAAGCGATTATTTATATTTAGCTATGCGAGCATTGGTGCTTTAAAGAAAAATAATTTTTGTACTCGTTACTCTTAGTTGCCTTACGGTTTTCGGTCTCTACGTTAAGGATTGCTATTTACCCGATATGAATCGGATATAGATATCGTTGTTCTTTTTTTTTTACTTTTTATAAGTAGCTATTATAATAGGTGTCAGGCGTTATTCTCTCTGCCGGGTGCGCGAGAAGTCAGTTTTTCATACTATATTGAGCCTACACGAAGCTCGAAATTATCGTAAGTACAAATTAAAGTACTCGGTGAGTTATGTAATAGTAATTGTTAAAGCATTGTTAATGCGTCATTTCTCATTTTACTCTTCTTAATAGCGTTGATATGATTAACACGTTTTGTTGTAAGACAAAAGGAAAACAGGAAAAAAGAAATTGATTCATATACAAATTTCGAAATGTTTATGAAGTAAAATGCATTTTCGTCCCTTTTTTACTTTTGCACTTGAAAAATTTATTAGCTATAATAAACACATGCTTGACGAATGAGTTGATCTGAAAAAAAATCAATAAATAAAAATGCACAACGCATAATGATGGTATTCGGTTAGATACAATTGACTTAGTCCGTAATGTATGAGAGAATTTAAAGTGTATTTGTAAATTTGTACATACCTTAACTTAATTGTTCATTTTTGAATATTTAGAAATAGAGAGAAAAGTTGTTGTGATGCAAAACGCCTCTTCTCAAATCGGACGAAGAGAATTCGAAAAGCTTTAGACGCGCGAGTTCTTTTCATTAAAATAATAGTGATAAGTGCGAAAATGAAGATAAATAGGAGTAATAAAAGATAAATGTAGACTGTCAAGGCGCATTCGAATTCGGCAAGGCAGTATTTCCACGACAGTATTTCCCTCGGCTAGAAAAGAGGATCAGGATATTTTTTGTACAACACATGCGTGTTGTCTCGCCTACTTTCTTCTGGAGATATCTCAAAAGTAAAGCTAAAGATAAAAGATTGTTCATAATTTTTCAGAGTCTCGGCCAGGGCTTCGTCGACGGGCAACTTGTATATATACTTTGTGTAAAATAACGTCGACAAGAGCCGCGGATATTCTTTTCTCCGACGCTCGATAATCGTAATCACTATTTCTTGTCCCTTGTACAATTTGTCGTCTACTCTGCGCAGGGAAATTTGCCGCTAAATCTTGTAATTAGAAGCGCGCTGTATATGTTATACATAAATGTATCTGTTAGCGGCGCAAGAAGAATGAGAAAGAGAAAAACCGAAAAAGAAATATAGGACTTACAGGGAAGTCCTGACAAGCTCAAAAATATAATCCATTTTTCTCTTCTTTACTGTAAATACAAATTTAATAGTAAATCCCTTTAGCTATTATTCTATAAATATGTCTTATTATTATATAAATATATAAATATATACATATATAT
>UELU01082243.1:0-11496 GCA_900490025.1 Megastigmus dorsalis
CGTCCACCCCTAGTACTTTATTGAGTGCGTCCGTTATCTCGTGCACCTCCGTGACACAGTCTAGATCCAATATCTCTAGGGTAATCTTTGGGGTCATATCTCTTATGACCCCTTGATTCCCCAGAGCCTGTCGGATACGTTCCGTCAGTTCAGTTGAGCGTCCGTCTCTTGTTGTGCGTATCAGTGCGGCCCCGTCCTTGGTCTTCGTGACGCCTCTGACCTTGTCAGAGGCGTCAACAGTCCGTAGCGTCCGTACCACGTCCGCGAAGGTCAGCCCCTTATCTGGCGTGATGAGCAGCGCCACTCCCCGTCGTTTGGGGGCCGGTCTGTCCGTCTGTGCCGTCTGTCGCGTCTGTTCAATTCAAGGGAATTAGAAACATTTGCACGGATCTGGATGGAAATAATACAGAAGAGAATTAAAAGTTTGGCACTTTCGAGCTTGAGCAGGATTGAATTTGTGGGAAGCTGTGAGGATTCTTCCTTACTGGTCCCCTGTTCTCTCTTTCAGTCTCTGAGCGAAAATACATAATCGGGTTACCTCAAGATTCTTGGGAATTAAAAACATTTGCAGTGGTCTGGATGGAAATAATTCCGAAGAGACTTTGAAGTTGGGCACTTTCGTTCTTGAGCAGGATTGAATTTGTGGGAAGCTGTGAAGTTTCTTCCTTACTGGTCCTCTTTTCTGTCTTTCAGTGCTCTCCGTAGCTTTTCTTGTCTATTTGCGGAAAGCGGTCGTACTCGATGTCTAGGCGTATATGGTCGCCGATTATGTTGTCTGGGTTGTGCGTTCCGTAACTCTTCTTGTCTAGGTGTAGAATCTGACCGTACTGGATGTCTATATATGTGCGGTTACCGGTAATGGAAGATTTTGGTGTTAGTTATTATATTAGAAGCCTCTTTACGTAAAAGAATTATTATTACATTGTATTGAGATTAAAGTTGTATGCATAAACGTTTTGACCGAAGCATTCCCCGTGATTAATTTTTTTGGTTGATGTAATTAATTTTTTGAATAGATATATTAATTGTAATTTGAAAAAGTTAATTTTTTTTATATCTTTGTACGTACATGAAAATGCATAAATTTGTAATTTTTTATTATGAACTCTTTGATATACTTGAACTCGAAAAAAACTATATATTATATATTTAAACTAATTTATTGCGGTGGGGTCAATAATTGGTTTTGTCGATTAAGGCGAGATATCAATGATAAGCTCTTTGGCAGTGTTTTGGTTTAAATCTCGAACAGGCTAATTTTTTTTCGCTAAATGGTTGAATATCGTCAAGAATAAATTATTTTTTTCGTATTTAACATTATAAATGCAGAATAAATTTTTTAGATTATTAAAAAGTTTTTCATTTGTTTAATTTATGTTAATTAATTCTTTAACATAAATAGTTATTTAATGTTAAATTTTGTGAAAACTAGTATTTTATAAACTTACTTTGCGATAAAGAATGTGAATACTGCTAAGATAAATTTTTTATAAGAAATTTTTTACAAGTAAGCTAGTATGCTTAAACTTTAAAAAGTTGTGAATTCTCCCAAAAAAAACTTAAAAGAAAGTATAATGTAGACAAGTATACTTTTGTATGTAGTTTCCATTTAGATAATTAACGCTCTGCCTGACGCCGTGCCGCCAAGTATATTCCTAGTCATTTTAAGATTACAGGCATTGTACACAATAGAAAAGAGAAAAACATAATGGATCATTGTGCCATAAAAATATAAATTTACTTGGTTATTTATTGAATGATTTCACAACTTTCTTTTGTTTACATTTAGATATTCAAAATAGAATTAATTATCTAAATGAAAACTGTATATAAAAGCATACTGGTCTACATTATACGTTTTTTCAAAGTTTTTTTTGGGATTATTAGTTTAAAAAAAAAAAATTAATAAATCCACTTTTGGTCACAAAAGCTAAAATAAAGTTTATTATATGTATGCTTTTTTTCATGATAAAAGACTGCAAAGCCGATGCCGACACGGCGTTAAACAATACATATCTCCGTCTTGAAGATGAATATGGTAAGACTTATACCCCTTAATAATGGTAGAAATACATACGTAAAGAACTAAATAAGGATGTTTGTGATGATTGATCGCTGATGTCGATATATTGTTAGTCAATAGAATTGTCACCTTTCATTTTAAAAGAAATTATATTAAGATGAGGATTAAGGCATATAAATTAAACGGTTTAGATTTAAAAATAATTGATTAGTAGAATTCCAAATACTAACGTTAGTATCTGTCTTAATTGAAAGATTAATAATAATCATGCAATTTTTAATAGCAATATTACAAATTGCTTGATTATTGAAAATATTAACTAAAAATTAGTTTTTATGTGATTTTCAGTCAAAAACAGTTTGTATTGCATAGTTGATTACTAATTTATATACATATATATTATATATTATATATTCAACTATCTCAAACTAAACTTCTGATCTCATTGACAGATTCCTTCAGTGATTTCAATGAGAATTCTGATAATGATTGTTCGTTTTGTGATGAAGGAAGTGTTATTGAGAGTACCGATGAAAGTTCTGATAGTGAAGATGATTTGGATGTATCAGATTTTGTAAATAGTCCTCCTGATCAATTAAGACAGTCAACCAGTCAAGATATATGTTTACCAGACATTTCCTGTAAGAAATATTCATTTGTTTCTTTTTACATATTTATCAGGATATATATTATCTAATGAATATTGAAATTTATTTAGCGTTCAATCCAAATTCTTTATCCTTCATAAGTAGTTCGCACAATGATTCTCATGCAAGTATGTAAAAGTTGAAATACGTTCATAATATTATTCTTTTTATTGTATTTAAATTCTGTTTTTTTTTTGTTATTTACCTCTAATTTATTTTGTTCTAATTCAATTATATTTTTCAGTTTCCGATGATCAAAACAAAGATCCAAATTACCAAATGCTCGATTTAAGTGCCAACCATTCACCTAAACCCGTTGATAACAGTGATAAATCTCTGTTGTCAATATCGTTATCATGCAACCAGAATGGTACCGAGGCCCCCAACTATGACGAACTCTTGATACCTGCAGCAAAAATAGGTCTAGATCCAAAAAAAATGCACATGTGCATATTTTGCAAAAAAGATCAAACACAGTTAAAACGTCACTTAAAACGAAAACACGCAAACGAAATGGAGGTTCAAACTATGATTCAGAGAACAGCCGGCAATCGCGGGCACAGAAGTCCTATGAAGAGTTTACTTTATGCTGGTGATCAAAAATATATCAACACAAAAGCCTGTTCCAACCCAGGTAAAAATTATTTTTCTTTATAAGTATGTATATATAAATATGTGAAAGCGGACTGTTGAATGCTATTTCATTTTGCCCCACCGTGTATAAGCATAGGAGATTTATCTACCGGACTTTTGAATGCGCGATTCGGACATTTGAATGCATTTTGATTGCTTCTATCGATATAGATAGTGATATTATTTCTTTAGTAACCGGGGCCACTTTGAGACACTGCATTCAAAAGTCTGTCTGTACATGTCCATATATATAAATATTAAATACACGCACTCACCCACACCTATACCAACAACCCCACATGCACACACAACCATACGCACAGTCACGCACTCACCCACCTAGACCCATATTAATTCTCCCACTCGCATACCCCACATAGTTACACATGCACGGGCGCGTACATACATCCTTAAACACATCCACCCAGACATTTCCATCATACGCATACCCCTTCAGACACCTACACATAGGGAAGTATAAATATTGTTTCTGTTTAAGATAAGCCACCAGAATTGAGATTAGTAAGACAGCCAAAAAAAGATGGGCATGTAGGTTCTGATTTCACGCCTTGCCCGACTTGCCTTGGAATGATTTTGGAGCGGAACTATAATATGCACGTCGAAAAATGCTCCGGCAAAAAAGTAAAAGGCACTCGTACTCTTATTTCACTGGAGAGAAAAATGATGCCGAATTGTGCGCCAAACGCAAGCAATGCATTGCGACATCGTATCTTATGCCACATGAAAAACGACAAGGTGTTACGTGCTGTAAGACACGATAAACTCATCGTTGAATATGGCAATGAAATATGTTGCCACCTACGAGAATCGCAACACAATCCTCAAATTTGTGTCCAACTTCGTCGCTTGGGTCGTTTAAAATTGGAGCTTAATGTCAAATATTTAGTGGAAGCATTAGTTCCAAATAAAAGTCTCGAAATTATTCAAGTAATAAAGAAGATGGCTAAAGGTAATGCTACTGGAGTCGACAGTGACCGACTTCAACATCCTTCGGTAGCAGAGCACATGGCCACATTGATTAAAGCCGTAAGTAATACATGTGAGCTTATGTGCATAAAAGAAGGTAATGCAGCAGCCCGATCAACAGTTGAATCATTCATGAAATGCTTCCAAACTGATTTTAAACGTAGACGCTCACGAATGGCATCAGAGTCACGTGGTTATAAAAGAAGACTGAAGTCTAATGAATTACCAGCCACAGAAGAAATTAAAAAATTATATAACAGTTTGTCCGAAATAAGAATAAAGAACTATAATATATTAGTAAATTCTGGTTTTAATGAGGAAGCTTATTTAGAACTTTTGAAATCAAGTTTAACATCTTTGCAAGTATTTAATAGGCGAAGAACAGGGGACGTGGAAAGAATTTTCCTTGAAGATTTTCAGAAAATTACAAATATTAATGTTGCAGATTACCGGAATGTCAAAAAATTAACTCCAAACTTACAAGATCTTGCTAAAGAATTTTCCTTACTATCTACCAGAGGGGAATTGGGTAATGACCTAAAACTACTGATTCCTGTGGATCTATATCTGTGCCTAAAAAAGATAATAGAACTTCGAAAGCATTGTGACATTAGTTCAAAAAATCATTATCTATTTGCCTTGCCAAAAACCGCAATGAAAAAAATTCGGCATCCATCTGGGTATATTTTGATGAGAAAATACGCTGAAACGTGTGCTGCTGAAAATTGGAAAATGCTGACGGCAACGAACCTGCGAAAACATTTAGCTACATCATGTATCAAATTAAACTTGAACGATGCTGGACTGCTAGACTTAGCGCGGTACATGGATCATCACGTCGAGATCCACAAGTCACATTACCGAAAAAATATTGAATCAAGAGATATTCCCATTTTTCTTAAGTTCTTGGAAGCCGCTACTAGTTCAACTAAAAATGTCGATGATGAGTATTCAGAAAGTTCCAGTGATGAAAGAAACAATAAGGAAGATGAATCACTCAATACTGGTGAGTTATATTTTTTGTGGTGTGTTTTACTTTTTAGATTGTGTAACGCAGTAAAAATTATTAATCTTAAGAAGTTATAACTAAATCAAGAAGCTCAATAAATAAGTAACGTTTCCCGAACGCGCTACTAAATTGGCAAATACGAGGCTAGGCACGGCGAGATTTATAAGGCGCCAGACAAATTGTCGCTCGCTTCACCTGATGTCGTCTCTCGCCTTGTTCTGGCACGCTCAGCTGAGACCCTCTTTCTCCAAGGAGATTCTGTCAAAACTCTGCTCCGGGAAATGAGCAAACTCCTGCGTTGACTTGGCGCCGCTGAAATCCGCGAAAACTCTCGTGCGCGCGACTAATTAAATCTCTACTGGGGAATGGCGACACAAGAGACAAATAATAAATAGATCAAATGTGGTTAAATAATTATGAATTTACTTCAGCCTTAATTCTCCCAGCTTGCACTGTTACAAAAAAATTATTTGGGTAGCGCGCACAAATTTCTTTTCTACACGCAGTTTTTTCGCACCTCAACCCACGCGCCCAAGATGGCCGCCACGACGCCTCAACTGGCTTCCGCCCGTCGCCAACTGTCGCTCACCTCGTCTATGCGCCCCCGCGTCGTTAACCATCGCCACCGAACCACTTACGCGCTCAATCTTTCTTTCGGCTAAAGTTTACCCCTTTTACTCGCGGCGCGAGCCCACACGGCACACATTGCACTAGTGCACCCGCTGACGCAGTTTCTATATGCACCGAACACTGGCACTTACCTCGTGGCCAGGATCGAAAAATAACAGCTGGCAAGCCTGGTCCACTGACACGTGCTTATTCGACACAGGTGAAGTCACTGTCGCTTCTGTGATCTCGCTGAGAACGGCTGCACCCTCGTCTCAGCAGTCCCGTTCAGTCCTAATTTCACGTGGCGCAAAGGCAAAAAGTCTGCTCGCAAAAAACTATCTATCCTCGCTCACAGCCGGGCAACAAGTGTCGCTTGCGGCTTTTCTTGCCGAAAACGATAACTTCCGTCTTTCCAAAAATCGATCTCTCTCTTGCACTCTTGTAATCGGGCTATATTCTCTCTTTTTCTATTTTGGACCTAGTGCGTCGATTACTTGCGTCGCCTAATATCCTGGCGCATTGACTTGTTATCGATTCTTCTTCCTAGTTCCGTCGCTCAGCCTATCTCCAATCGCGCATGACTAAACTGAATTGATAAGCGTTAATTGGCTGACTCCTATCTATCCTATTTTCGGCGCAGACTCCCTCTATGACGCGCGCAGTTTAAATTTGTCTAATTGCTGCCATTTTCCACCTCATTCGCATCATCTAGTATCACGATGACAAAATCACTAGGCGCTGGCGTTAGGGATTTCGACGCGCAAGAGTTTGGCGCAGTTCGCCGTCTCGCTCTTGGCATTTACGTCATACTTCTTCTCAATACAACCGCGAGCGCCTCTTTACTCTCGTGAGCACATGTACTGCATGCTCGCTATTGTTCTCTCTCTCGCTCCCGTGAGCCGCGCACCCGCTCCACATTACGCCGCTTCCTAGCGCTCATGTCGCCGCCCGCATTCTGGCATTTGCATGTGTGTGTGTATTCGCCATGCAAAAGGGCCAGCACAGATGTCGCCTCATCCCTACATATTGAGCATCCTCGGCGCGGACTGGTATACGTGCGGGTAGAGTTGGCTGCTGTGCTCGCGGTTGCCGTTCTTGCCGCGCACGGTTTTTTCTGTCGTCGTCGTGGTCGTCAGCACCCTCCTCGTCGTTGCGAGTCTGCCTGCCGTCTCATCATCGTCGTCGTCGCTTCATCAGAGGGCTCTGCAGCTCGGCGCGTCGTCGTTCTTCCTGGTCACCGTCGGGTCCGTACAAGTGCGCACCATGAGTTTCCCCCTTCGCTCTCCTCAATAACAAACAAACCCATTTCCCCTCGGTTATTATTAGGTTATTAATAAATTAAATTCATAGTGGTGGTGGCGATTATCGTCGTCGCGGACTCGTTGCCCTGGCGTGTCGCTGTCCCCCTAACCTCTAACGGTGTTGTCCCCATGTCCAGGAGTAAATATATTTCGCGTGTTAAGTAAATATTTTTTTAATGAATATTTTTGAGAGGCCAGCAAGACCTCATATTTGTAATAAGGTAAAATTATTTATTATAAAACATCACAGCAAACTCGTCCCAATGCGAAACATCTCAGTTGATAATTTATGCAACGCATAGAATGTTACTGTCTCGTAATTCGGTATAGTGTGCTGATGGATAAGTCTCATGCTGTATAATAAGCTATGTACTATGAAGCTGAAGCTAGCCGCTTCCAGGAACGACTCACCATACTGGGGCCACCGGCCAAAAAATTATTTAATTCACTCTAAAAAAGCTGAAAACTTATGTTCACACGTTCAAGAAGCAAAAATAGATACAAGATCAAATATTTCGGGTTCAAATACTGGATTTAATAATAGTAATACGCAATTTCCCCGCTTTTCCAACATGACTTGTTGACTTTGACGACAACATGCGGAGTTTTCAAGATACGAACGCTTGCCATGGATTTCTCGTATCTTGTGCCACCTTGAAATTTTTTTAATATTACTTTTCAATGATTACACAATACCTCAATAAATTTTCGAGTCAGCCCGAAGCCACCAGGCCGATAAAATGCGGGTTTTCCACGTTTTCTGTGTAGCACTTGCGGGGTTTTCAAGATATGAACGATTGCATCGGTTTCTCGTATCTCGTGCCACCTTGAAAAATTAAAAAAAAAAAGAATAAAAAAGAAAAAAAAGAAAAGAAAAAAAAGTAAACAGAAGAAAGCCGATGGCAAACGTTAGTATCTTGATAACACCGAAAGTGCTGCACAGAAAACATTGAAAACTCGTATTTTCTCGGCCTGGCGGCCTCGGGCTGGCTCGAAAATTTAACGAGACATTGTTTAAACATTGGCAAGTCATGTACAGAAATTTTCAAGGTGGCACAAGATACGAGAAACTGAAATTCGATTTCCTATAATTTTCAAATATACTGTCTTAGAATAATTGTTTTCATTTCTATAGGAGCTCACACTTTTTTAATATGATTTCTTAAATAAGAAAAAAAATAGAAAATATTTTTCTCAGACTGGATTAAATTTATTGTTCAAGTAATACTCTTCTCACACACGGACAATATAGATCAACTAACACCGTATATTTTGAAATCTAATGCTAATTGAACTAATAATTCAATATGGTGGGTTACAATTGGTGCTGATTATTTTCATTTTTCAGTTTTATCTTCAGAATTTTGATAGTACAAAAAAAGAACTATGATTTTGAATCTATTATGCCGAATTTCTATAGAAATCTGGAATGATTTCAAAGCACAAGTATGCTATAACATAATATATATACCATGTATGGTATACCAACTCTGCAGTTTTGACTGAAATAAATAATTATATCATAAAAAAAATTGGGATTTTTTCAGAATAAAAAAGAATTTGTTTTATTATTTATACCGCTGTAATGAAAAAGTGTCAGCATGTACGAAAAAAAACTAAGGATTCTAAAAAAGCATATTTGAAAAGTGTAGAAAACTAAGTTTCAGGAAGATTGGGGAAGCTTTACCGTAAAATCTAAGCAGGCGAAAATAGTGAAAAATTTAGGCCATTTTAAAATTAAGATTAGAATACAATACCTGTTTCATAATAGGAGCATAAAAAATAAAATAAGGGGACAGTGTGCTTGTGCCGTTTTATGATACAGATAATATATTACTTCAGTTTTTTTATTAAAATAGAAATTAATTTATGCAATTTAAATTTTAAAGATATATTTTACATTACAAAAGAAATTTTCTTTGATTATTATAAAAATTTTAAACATTTATGACTTATATTCATACACAATTTGAATAATCAAAAAAGGAATGAATATAGAAATTTATTACTGGACTATTCTTCAAACGAGATGGAGAGAGTTTATTGATCATCATCCAATACAATAAGTTTATACTCAAATTTCTTGGAGGTGAACTGTTTAAATACAGTCTTCAACCTCGCAAGTTGAGTTTTCAAATATAAAATTTAATGATAAAATAAAAAAAAAATAAAAATATAAAATAAAATACGATTTCATTAAGTGTTGGAAATATAATGAAAATAAATTTTGTTTGCGTTTCGCCCCCGACTACCTGCTGGGCTCATCAGTAAGATGACAGGTAGCCGTATCTTAGACGCAACATTGTAAGCCAGTTTTTGAGGTTACTATATAATGTGAAAATGATAAAATGACTAGTGGAAACGAAAAGTTCGGTTTCCATCTAGTGCGCAATAGGTGAAACAAATTAGTTTTGGCATATAAGTGATCCAATGCCTATCTACGACTCATATTCATACACAATTTGAATAATCAAAAATATAGAAATTTATTACTGGACTATTCTTCAAACGAGATGGAAAGAGTTTATTGATCATCATCCAGTACAATAAGTTTATACTCAAATTTCTTGGAGGTGAACTGTTTAAATACAGTCTTCAACCTCGCAAATTGAGTTTTCAAATATAAAATTTAATGATAAAATAAAATAGGATATAATTACGTGTTGGAAATATAATGAAAATAAATTTTGTTTGCGTTTCGCCCCCTCTCTTGTTTGAAGAATAGTCCAGTAATAAATTTCTATATTCATTCCTTTTTTGATTATTCAAATTGTGTATGAATATAAGTCGTAGATAGGCATTGGATCACTTATATGCCAAAACTAATTTGTTTCAACTATTGCGCACTAGATGGAAACCGAACTTTTTGCTTCCACTAGTCATTTTATCATTTTCACATTATATAGTGACCTCAAAAACTGGCTTACAATGTTGCGTCTAAGATACGGCTACCTGTCATCTTACTGATGAGCCCAGCAGGTAGTCGGGGGCGAAACGCAAACAAAATTTATTTTCATTATATTTGCAACACTTAATTATATCCTATTTTATTTTATATTTTTATTTTTTTTTTATTTTATCATTAAATTTTATATTTGAAAACTCAATTTGCGAGGTTGAAGACTGTATTTAAACAGTTCACCTCCAAGAAATTTGAGTATAAACTTATTGTACTGGATGATGATCAATAAACTCTGTTTATCTCGTTTAAACATTTATGTTTATATGAATTTTAATTTAAGCTAATAAATTGTTTCTTACTTGCATCACTCTACTTTTTACATTATATTGTAAAATTCATGGATCTAAATATACCTATATTACATTTTTCTGTTACATTCGCAGGTACACATAATGGTCTTTTAAATGAGAGCTTGGCGGAACCAACATCTAGTGGTGAGTCAATGAAACAATTTACCAAACATTCAATATCAATAAAAAAGATGATAGAACTAATTTCAACTAATCTTTTAGATGAAGTCCACCACTCCTTAGATTCAGAAAAAAGAAAAAATTGTAACAAAAATCAAAGTTCGAAATTATCAAAATCAAAGCGAACTCCTGACAAAACGGTAAAAAAAATCTGGTCCGAAAAGGAGAAAGAAATAGTTTCGAAAACCTTTAAAGACTATTTAAGCGGCAGGACAGAAGAATCACCATTACGGAGTATTCAAAATATGATGGATGCACATCCAGCTATTTTCAATAATCGAAATAAGCGCTCGATAAAAACGTGGCTGTACTTACGCAGAAAAGCAAACTGCACGTTGTAACCAGTTCACCTCACCTAAAACATACAAACATTAAGTTAATATAATTTATCAATCTTATTTAGCAATTAAGTATTAACATTTTAGAAAAACAATACTTTATTACATTATGTGCAGTGTGACCAATTCACCTAAAACATAAAAATATTAAATTAATTGATTACATTTAACAATTAATTATTTACGACATAGAATAATAAAAAATTACCTTTTGTTAATGATTATTGAGAAAAAAGAAATCTGAAAAAATAATTTATTAATTTTTACTAAAAGTCAATTAAATAAATTAAGAGTATTTAGATTTATAATAAACACTTTACATTTTAGTACATTACCATATTTGAATGATCGCGCCATTTCTCACGTCATTTACCAGTCAAGTAACAGGACAGCATATTGACGAAATTCATAAATTCGCGCCAAGCGCAGAACCGACGCGCATATACAGCAGCACAAGTCGGAAAACTTGACGACTTCGAATGATGAAGAATAAAAATCCGAAGTACAGCATCCCAAA
>UELU01082248.1:0-15549 GCA_900490025.1 Megastigmus dorsalis
AGATTCGTGGTGGGCGGCTGAGAACGCGCCAATCTAGCGCGGAGCTAGCGTCATAGTCGGGCGCGGGATGCGGGCAGTGAATTGTACTGCGTGGGCCGGGGGTTTTTCCCCAAAATCTGTATTTTTGCGTGGCGCCTGTGGCGCAGAGGAAGCAGGGAATTTTACTAAATAAATTCTCCTTATCATTCTTTAATTTGCCGGACCGTGCATATTATTTATTTATGTGTGTTTACCCTATATTCTTGTACCGTTACACCGAAGAGTTGCGCCGTGCCATGTGCACATAGGTTTCGCGGTTTTCAGGGAATTCGACGCCGGGAGCGCCTACCCGAGGCGCCTTCACCAACGGAATCCCCTCTGGAGAGGGTCTCAACAGAGCAGCCGAGGAGAAGCAGCATCACGCCGAATCTCGCGAGGGACATTCTGTCTGGCGCCCCTCAAATAATAAATCTCGCGAATTCGGCATTTCGACGTTGCCATCAGTATCGCGCCATCGGGAGCCGTCTGAGCCGGAAATTCGGAAATTTCCGTAAATTATTTCCGTGATTCGGTTCCGTGATATTTTTCCGTAAATTCTCAGGAAATGCTCAGAATTTAATATTTATTGTCTGGTTCGACTGGAATCACCGGAATTCTGGCTCGCGCGATTTGCCGCGTTACAGTTTTAACTGCTCGGCCATTGAGAATACAGCGTGGATTAATTGACGTAGGCCCTTGTCAAGTTTCAGCTGTCCTGCCATTTAAGATAAGGCGTGGATTGATGCACTGTACCTGCTGCACCGTCAATGCTCGTCTGTTCTAATACTTTTATCCTTGCACTATCGCTTGAAATCAACAAATATCGATGATTGATCAATCGACTTATGTTCTTTTTATTGGCAAATACATATAATATATGTATTAAAAATCACTATTAATCCTACGATGCCAATATAGCGGCCAATCGATAACCTTAATAAATAGACTGATGCTTATTTTAAGACTCATCTGCATATGCATATGCCATATGCAGTTATTATTGTATCACAGTATATTATGCACCATGGGCGTAAAATGTGATTGCACGCCCTAGTGTAGTCGACGCACTCGGGCCGGCTTGGCCGTGGAAGACCACACGCGGGCGTATAACATTACGTGCGAGGTGCATATACTATTTTATAGCATAGTGGGTGGAAAATTGAAACATATGAAATAGAATAAAAAGGTTGTACGAGCAGCGGAAGGGCGAGAGGAACGGGTCCAGCCGGAAGGCCCTGGTGGGTGTGCAGGGGGCAAAGCTTCGCCCCCCCCCTCCAGAAAAATCGTGTTTGAAATTCGTTAACAATAAAATATTTGATGAAGAACACTAATTTATAAACAATATAAATTATAAATAACCAAATAAACAATACTTTATTAATTTTTTTAACACAATTAATTCATGAATTATTATAGTTCACTTATTGATTTATTATTAAAGTCAACTAAAAATTTAAATTGTAATGAAAGTATCGCAGGCGCTTACCCGCCGCATGCTTTCCAACGCATCTCTACCTTCGCCGCTGCCGATGACTGATTCCCCATGCAGGCCACTGGTAGTGTCGTTGTGATGTAGAGAGGTGACAAAATCCTTGAGTGGGAGCATCGGCTCCTCTCGCGCGCATGTATTTATTCTCACGCTTGCTCGCTCATCAGTCTCTCTCTCTCTCTCATGCTCGCTTCCGCTCACACTGCTCGACCTTGGGTCAAACTTGATACTCGCGTTGCGTTGATTTTGCTGTTTCGACGACAGTCCAAACAGACAGAAATATATTTTTTCGTTTGCTTAGACTTTACTGAGGCCATGCACGAAGCATGATCAGTCCTTTTGCATTTTGAACACTGCATATGTGCCGTGTTAGTACACGACTGTCTATCGCCGAACGCACAAAATTTCTTCTGCTCCATTCTTACACTGTTGCCCTCTTGCGGGAATAATTAAATCGTTCGACCTCGACGATATTTCAGTTTCTTTAAGTGCTGCCCCATGGATTAGGAGCGTGCTGTTTTTAATTATTCATTTTTTGCGTTGTTGGTTTAGACAAAACCCATCTTTAAGCACTTTTATCTTTTTTAGTCTGAGTTCTTGCTTATGGAGATTTTTAACATTTTGTCATATAACCTACTTCCCTCTCATGGCTATGAGTTTGACGAGAATAAGCCTATTATTTTGTTTACTTAATCGAAATGCTGTCTGGTAGCATACTACCTGTATTTGCTGGTGGCATTCTAGGTGGATTTGACTAGAATTCCAGCTGGAATCTCAGATGGATATTTCAAAGAGAGAAGGATATATCTTTGCACTTTCAAGCAGTTCGATAATGTTCGGGAGAAACTTTTTATTGGTTTCATCATTGTTTGTAACATTAAAAAAAATAATATTGGAAGCTGTTGATTGTGCTTGTATCTTATTGTCTTTTTGATTTGAATGGACTTTTTGATAGTTTCTATATCGGCTTGCATTTTAGTATTGCTGTCTTTTAGAGTAGCCGAATCACTTAAAGCACCATCGATCATGTTGTTTTTTCGATCGACCATTTTCAGAAACAAGTTAACACTTATAATAATTTGAGTCGACTTTGAGGAGCACCAAAAATACTCAACTAACGGATCGATACAAGCGAATATAAATACGTCACCTAAATATATTCTTGTAACGAGGTGTTTTGTAAGGGGTGGTGAGAACTCTATCAATGATGCTCAGGGAGCCAGGGTGGGAGATAGAGGTCGGGAAAGGTTTACGGTAATGAAGGAAATTGACCGGGTAGACTCAGTGATGTAAGTTTAACAATAACTGAATGTTTATTCATGTAGACTTAAAACTAATACACAGAGTATAACAATTAAAATTTAATAAAAACAGACAAAATAATGAAAAATAAATGTGTTAGGCGTAGTTCTGAATTGAAGCGTCCTGTAACAAAAATACAAAGAAAAATTTGAAGTCGAGCGTACAAATTTAGATTTTTGCGGAGTTTAGATATCCGCGTAATTCCTTATAAAAATGTATACGAGACCGGAGAATTTATTTCTTATAATGACGTGTGCTCACGACATACGAGAAATAATTCTATAACGAGTCGGATCGGCACTTAATGCGTGTGCGCACGTAATAAATGCAATCTGGATTCGCTCTTTTATTACAATCGGTGTTTTTCGAGGATTACAAGGAAACTAGAATTTTCATACATGAGCCGTGTGCGCACGACTCATATAATCAAACTGGACTTCCGATAGAGGTGCAATCAGCCGTGTGCTCACGACAGACAGCTCCTTCTATCTGACATCGATTTGCTACGGTACCCTAGCCTTATATCCGAACGTGTGCGCACGATAGGTTATAAGGCCTAGCGTGAGCTTCGCTGGGAACCGGCTCGGTTGCTGGTTGCGAGCGAACTGATTTTCGGCAACGACTGCTGTGACTTTAAGTCCGCTCTCGCATACGTAATGTATATCTATATATCGCTCGCGGTGGTGGGATACAGCAGGTATAGTCGACGTCTCCCAGTATATCTATATATACGCGGCGAGTAGTGGGGTGCGCGCTCCGCTAGTGTAGTATAAGCGAGAGAGCCCCACTATGACTATGCCTAGCAACGGTTGCTAAGGTAGTTACTAGTGGGGATAGCGCGTATTCTGTGCTGGCGCGTATACTCGGTCTCGCGATATTCTATCTACTTATAATCTTATTTAATTCTTATTAATTTGAATCGTTTTAGACTGCAATGAATGCAAATGCATCGTTGCATACTCCACAAATAAAATTGTATTTGATGCAGTGAGCCTATAATGTCTATTTTGCGGGGGTTAAATGAAAAATTTGTGAAAATATATTTTTAATTAAAAAAGCATTTAGAGTCATATAAAGATACTTTATAGCATTTATGTCTTTGTTCTCGTACTAGGAAAAGAATAAAATCTGTCTATATCATACTACAAGTCAATCCGTAAGAAATCATAACTTTAGATTGTTTTCAATACAACGTATTTTTGATAAAACGGTTTTCTTTTGTTTATGTTCTAAACAATAAAATTAATTATTTTTTATTATACAATAATATTTGTAATATTGATATAAGTCGGTATATCAATATTACAACTCCCCCTAACTCCCCGGCGGGGCATCGCCTTTGCACCCCACTAGGGCCTGAGTCCCTCGACCCGCTCCTGCACCCTCTCTTTCCTTCTTCCCCATTCTTCATCGATCTGTACATCGATCGTGTATATGCTTTACCTATTGTCTAATTATTTTGTGATTAGATATTTTCCGCCTACAGCCTCAAAAAATAATGTTTGAATTTTGGACGTTAGATTTCCACCCTCGTGATGATCACGCATCCTCATACATAGCGATTACCACTCGAGTAAATACTATTTTACTCTTCAAAATAACGGTAACTCGTATTAAGTACTGACGACTACTCTATTCTCCCCTATATATTTTAATATTAATTTTTCAACGTAAATTTTTAGAATAAATATGTAGGATTATTTGTAATTTTAATAAGTGTAATGTGTTTTTCACTGGATAAGTTTAATCCCATATGAAATATGCTATCTGTTTTATGCTTAAAGGGTAACAGCATTCTAGAATTTTCAAAAACTATTTTTTTTTGTTTAAACAATACTTTAGGCTTATAAAAACAATATCCAGTTGGTTTTATATAGAAATAAAATGTTTAAAAGGTTCAACTCTTGATTTTTTTTGAAACGCGTTTTACTCGACACGGCTTTTTTGAAACTGAGCGAACAAATTGCTTTAACATCATTGCATGGATCGACTTATAATGTTTACAGTAGCTTCATAAGTAGATTCTCTAAAGAAGCACATAGCGGTTTTTTGATTTGATGTAAATCGTCTTTTTTATAAACAATTTACTGCTCTTTTATTGGCCAAAAATTCATAAGTTTTGTTCGAAAGTATTCGAAATTCGTAGTTCGAAATTTTCATATTCTTGGTCCAGCTCTCATAGTTTCAGAAAAATTTTTTCGTCCGCAGAGCACCTTACAAAAAAACGTTTTTCTGGAGATTAGCTGTATCGCCGCCATTTTACATTAAAATAATAATAAAAAATATTTTTTTCATATTTCAATATTTATTAAATGAACCCTCTAAAAAGAAATACTATTCCTTTTAGCACACTCCCAAAATAAATTGTTAAAATTAGGCTTTTTTCAACTGCTAGAGTGGTGTTACCCCTTAAGTCGTTAATAATTATGCTTGTTACAGTGTGATGCGCCACTCGTCCAGGGTTCAAGGTTCCACCTGCAATCCCTACTAATACATCTATGTGAATGCCCTACTAAACCCTAGCGAGGTTACCTGGCTGCACACTAAGGAGACACTCAAGCTCGTCGCGTACGATTTATTTAAAGACGCCAGACACACTCGTGTCGCGCGACGAATTCTCTCGGTCACCCGGCTAGTTATTAATTAAGGAAAACCAGACTCCTTTCCAGAGGAAGTTCCTTCGAGCGGCTCGGTGGAAACGTCCGAGCCCTCGTTGTGCGTCTCGCCCTTGATTTTCTGCTGCACCGCTGCTCGTCCTTACTGCCGTCGCTGAGTCGGAAATGGCGCGTTCAAGCACTAATAGTTGATTTTAAGGGAAAACAGAAAAAAAGGCAGTGGGCAAACTCAAAACTAAGATCATTGGGATTAACAAAAAAATAGACTTAATTTATTGCCTGCCATGTACATACTACTTAGCGTTCGTCGCTTGATTTCCGCGTCGCCAAGTCTAACGAAGCCACGAGGCTCGCGTCGCAACCCACCACGTCGCCGTTAAATTTCAAGTCGCGAATGAATTTAATTATATTTGAAGTTGAGAAAAATCGTGCTCCCGTCGCTAAACATCCCTCGAGTACCCCCGTCGCTGGTCTCTACAAGTCCCAAAAGTTGATCGCGGGCACCGTACACCGATCGCGCACTGTGATAAATGTTCCGACTCACCTCTCTTTCAGGTTGCCCGACAACCGAACGTAATGGCGTCTGGCCCACTCACCGTCGCAACTAAATCGAACCCCGAATACTTCTCTTTAGCCCATCTAATATTCTGCTCTCGTCGCCTTCGTTCCCAAATCCTTGGAGTCGCTGTTTCGGATTTACTGATAAACTCATCGCTGATCGGTTACGATTGATAATTCTGGATGCTAAGGGCGATTGGATTGCTGTTGGAAATCTCGCGTGCTACTGCTTCACTATCCAGACAGCAAGCGGCTTCTTTTTGGGAAGCCACTTGTAGCATCCGTCTTCTCCGATTCTTCCTTCTCCGTCGCACTCGTTGTATCTATGTCGTTGTCTCTGTCGCTCTAGTGGCCGTTGTCAGGTCCGAAATTCTATTTACGTAGTTCAAAATTTGATTTATTTAGTCCTTTTGGAAAACCTAGAGTCCGTTTCCCTCACTTCTTCAATAATTATGTTGATCCTCGTCGCTGATTGGCTCCCACGACCGACCTAGCCTCTTATCTGAGTCGGATCATCGCGCGCGCCATTCGAATCCCGTCGCGCAATTATTATATATAGTGTTTTAATATAATATCCCCTGAACGCCCTATTGAGCATGCGCGCCGTCCACTCGGGAACACGGGGTTTCGTGTGCGCGGCATTGTGGACGCTCCCTAACGCGCTATCGTCGATTCCTTCTTCGCACCGTTCTTCCGTCTCTCTCGCTCTACTGGCGGCATTGCAAATGGCCGCCCACTTTCGTCCGTCGCGTGTGAGTGTCGCTATTAGTTTTCTGTCGCTGGTGTTTCGACTCGTGGTCGTTGTCGAGGTCGCGCGCGTACTTCCATCGTCGTCCGTCACGGGGTTAAGTGCGGGTGGATGGCGACAGCCTCGTCGTGGTCTTCGTCGCGGTTCGGTGCCTCTTGCACCCGGTGTCGGCGCCATTGTCGTGCGTGTGTGTATGTGTGCGCCACCTCCTGGCCTCTCTTACGTGCCGTAGGCAAGGTACGTGTCGGGGCGGTGTCCCACCTTGTCTGTGTCGCTGCTGTCAGGGAGTGCCTCAACTCCTGGCCTCCTTCCTGGGCAAACGTGCATACTTGCCCGGATCGGCGTGCATCGGTCGTCGCTGTGTCTGTGTCGCGTGCGTGTAGCTGTCGGAGAGCCCTCGGAGAAAACAAGTGGTTTAGTTATTAGAGAGGTGTTCGTGCCTCTTTCCACGACGACGCTGCGGGTTGCTCGGCGAGGACGCGGTACAAGTATTCGTATCACCTCCCTTCCTATCCTTTCTTTTAATTCCCTAATTGCAGCAGTGCAGTATTGGTGGTTGCATCGCTGCATTCACCGGTACTGCACGTGGCTTTGTTTTGCTGCTGTCTCTCTTTCTCCCATTGATTCCGCTCATCTAACCTCACTTTCCCTGCCGTATGCTGTGTTTGGTTTTATTCTTTGATGGTTTATTAGTGACTCCGGTGTTTTAGGTGGGACCCTGGACTCTGGGGGCCGAGGATTCCGTCACCCTTTAAGGGACACGAAGTTCGTGTCACAACAGATGTAAATTAAAAATTGAAAGTTTGTTATAGATAAATACTCATAACTTTGTATTTACTTTATTTTTTTACGAAAAATTAAGTTTGTAAAAAAATGTAAAGAGAACTTATAATAAGTTAATTTAAATTATTTATTTTGTTCAGAGAAAAGTAGATCCATACATTGATTAAAAACTGGCTTCTGCTCACGTTAAACTATAAAATTGGTCTATATGGCCAAATAGATTAAAGGGAATGCGTACTGATCTTCTATTCCGACTGGTAACCAAAAAAGTTTTACTTAACCCATTAACGCCGAAGAACGCAGATTTTGACATAGATTTTTGAGTTCCAAACTTTATAAGAAAAAACGAGTAAATATTTATCACAATAGCATATCCAACTATTTTTGAGCATGCTCTTGCGATTTCCGAGGTCAAATTTGCATTTCGGAAGCCCTGAAAAAAATATGGCGGATTCAAAGAAAAAAAATGCGAAAAAACGGAAATTTTTTTTTTAAGATTTTTTTTCGAGATGAAAGATTACTGGGATTGAATTCCAAATGCGATCAATCGTGATCATGATAGTTAAAGTTGGCAACAAAATTTTTTTATCATACCTCAAATCACCATAACCTCTAAAAAATGGCCGAAATGACATAAAATTTTGTGCAATCCGGAGTTTTCGTGTATATCTTATAACAAATGGAATATTCATGCGGTTTTCCCCATAAAAATATTATTTGTCGTTACATTCAATATTAACGTATACACCTGGTCTATTTTTACATGTCTGATTCAAAATGGCGGCCAATACGGAGGTCAATATGGACGAACTATGACTTTTTTCGCAATTTTCATTTTGAAGGGTGCAGAATATGTTTGTCACCGTTGATTCTGAAGATGGTGACAGCTTTGAAAAATTCAAGATGGCTAATCCAATATGGCGGATATGAAGAAAAATCTTCGCCATTTTCAAATGCAAAAAAAATTATATATTATCTATATAAAATTTTTAATTGAAAATTCTATAATAATTTTTACGCGAGGTGCCGTCTTATCGTGAAATAATTTTAGGTTAACTTGGTATCTATTGAATGTTTGATTTTTATATGATATATAGTAATATCTTCGTGATGCATATTAGTGATTAGTATTGGGAAAATTTAGATATAGTTCGATTTACATATATGTACATTGCTTTCTCCTATTATACTCCTAGCATTACCCAGAGATAACGGCGTGGACGTGGTAGAAATATGCCTGTCTCCATCGGGGTGCTTTATTTTAGTGAGTCCCCTAGCCTCGCACCTATCGGGGTGCTTCATTTTCGTGAGTCCCCTAGCCTCTCACCTTTCGGGGTGCTTTATTTTCGTGAGTCCCCATGCCTCTCATCTTTCGGGATGCTTTATTTTCGTGCGTCCCCATGCCTCTCACTGAGAAACAAAATTTTCTATTGTTTTGCCTTGAAACACGCATCACAAAATATCAAATCACATTCCTTGCAAGAAATCCTTGTTCTTATGGGACAATTTGAACACTTTTTCAATGTACTTATATGAGATTTTTCATGTGGTTTTAGTCGTCTTGACTGACCTCTTTGGATGTAATATTTAGCAATAGAAACTGTAAATTCTTTTATCCCATCTTTTCCTTTTTTATCCATCGCGGCATTGTATATCACGAACGAGTTCGTTATAGATGCCTGTATGAGTCTAATAAGAACGACCCAAGCCCATCTTTTCGAACGAATGCTTGGGAGTACGTTATTACAATGCCCGTCGTGAAGATCGACGCCTCCCATGAATTTGTTATAGAGATGAAAAGCTTGTGGGAAAGGCACTTCGAATTCAGAGTGTGCCTCTGAACTATATCTTTTTGAAGGTAATAATGTAGTTAAACTTGCCGCCGATGAAGCTATTGAAACTGGCTTTGAATTCATTATGGTAATGTAATTGATGGCACTGTTTCTATCATGCTTTACAACGTAAGTACCTCTTGAAGCTTTCTTATCAAGTTATTCTTTTCTTTGATACGGTTTTCTCTAACAGTACCTGTACATTTCAAGCCTAGTTTCTGCAAATGTAGAACTAAATCTATATTCGTAAAATAGTTGTCAAAGTAAAGGCGAAATTTAGAGATTTTTTTAAATGAAACCGATTTGAAAAATGGTTCCAATAAATTCAATACTACGCGGGAACCCAAAGAGTATTTTCCTAATTTATCTCCAATTTTTGAATTTTTCCCACAATATAAATCTAAATTCCGTACGTAGCCGTCAGAAGTACATAAACCCCAAAATTTCAAACCAAATCGTATTGGTTTTCCTCGAATAAACTGTTTCAAAGTTGCTTTTGCGTATGATTTCGCCATCATTTCATCTACTGAAAGAGCACTTCTCCAGAAACCATATTTCAGAATATTACCTTGAAATAATTTTAGCAATGGGCGAACACGCCATCCCTTATCATCAGGGTCCTGATCTTTAGATCTTGAATATTTCAAGTTTGACTTGATTTCTCCGAACTTATCTCTAGACATTGCAGAAGACACTACTTCACACGATAAAAATGGATTTATGACCAATAATCTCGTTGGGACTTCCTTTTATTGAACGAACTCAGGATAACAATACCCAAAAAAGTATCCTGGTCCTGCAACTCTAAATTACAATTATTTTTACGACATGCATCAATGATGTATTGTTTCATTTCGGCAGAAAAAAATATTTCGTATAATTTTATAGGCTCGCTCTCTTGTATAGTCTTTTTCTCAGATTTCTTCAACAAAACTTTGTCTTCAACCATATTTTCATTCACTTTCTCACCCTCATTCAAAATAAATACATGATCTTTCTCAAGTTTGTCTTGACGGTGGAAATATTCACATTTTGATCGGAATCTTCATCAGAATTTGAACCATCAGAACCAGAATCATCAGGATTTGGTATCATGTCATCAGAATTATCTTCTGATGAATATGCTTCATGTTCCACATAAGATGAATTAGAAGATCTGGATCGTTTTCGTGACATCTCTTCGAAAAAGGATTAGTCCGATTGACAAGGAACTTGCAGCGGTAACGGTTATAATAAAAGAGTAGACAATAATTCTTGTAAATCCAGTAATGATTTGGTAGGAAAAACATGTTGCAAAATATAAAGAGTGGGAACTGATCTAGAGTCCAATGAACAAGCAATGGCAGTAATGCTTTCAATTACTTGAAAAAAAAGATTACTGGATCGGCAAACTGCTCATCATGGAAAATGTAGCAGAAAAGTTATCAAAGGTACTTTTATTACAAATTTCATACAGATAACAATAAAATTCTATCTATTTAAAAAATAGCTTCTGTATCCGTGTACGTTCAAACACATGGCCAATATTGTACCCATACAGTACCTAAATGCCTGACGAACTCCCACTTGATCCTGAGTTTTCACGAATCATTTTTTCAAAAGAAAAAATACAGAGCGTAAAAATAACAAAAATATTTCCAAAAATTTTACGAAGAAAACCAAAAAAAATTTTGCATTTGAAAATTGCGAAGATTTTTCTTTATATCCGCCATATTGGATTCGCCATCTTGGATTTTTCAAAGCTGTCACCATCTTCTGAATCAACAATCACGAACATATTCAGCACCCTTCAAAACGAAAATTGCGAAGAAAGTCATAATTTGTCCATATTGACCTCCGTATTGGCCGCCATTTTGAACCAGACATGTAAAAATAGACCGGGTGTGTACATAAATATTGAATGTAACGTTAAATAATATTTTTATGAGGAAAACCGCATGAGTATTCGATTTGTTATAAGATATACACGAAAACTCCGGATTACATAAAATTTGATGTCATTTCGGCCATTTTTTAGAGGTTATGGTGATTTAAGGTATGATAAAAAAGTTTTCTTGTCAACTTTAACTATCATGATCATAATTGATCGCATTTCGAATTCAATCCCTATAACCTTTCATCTCGAAAAATATCTTTAAAAAAAAATTTCCGTTTTTTCCCCTTTTTTTTCTTTGAATCCGTCATATTTTTTTTCAGGGCTTTCGAAATTCAAATTTGACCCCAGAAATCGAAAGAGCATGCCCAAAAATAGTTGAATATGGTATTCTGATAAATATTTACTTGGTTTTTCTTATAAAGTTTGGAGCTCAAAGATCTATGTCAAAATCTGTGTTCTTCAGCGTTAATGGGTTAACTTTCTTCTTTTCTACTGCATAGAATGAGCTGAAAATTTGTCAGAATAGCGCTCTGAAAAAAAAAATAAAAAGAAATGTTTTACACGTCTTTTGGTTCTCTTCTGAAAAAATTGGCTTTAAATTTTGTTGTCACTCATAAAAGTCATTGATGAATAACGCTCTGGTCAAGAAATTTGTAAACGCGATCGAAAATCACAAAGTTTTACTCAAGTTTTTATCAGTGAAAATTTTCAAAAGTCTAAGAAATTAATGATAAATAGTTAAAATAAATGGAAAAAATTTACTGGAACTTTTATTCTTATTCATAGCAACGTACAATATTGAGCTATTTATTAAATTTGATTATATTTCTGTATTTAGGTTCTGGAAAAAAGGATTGGACGGGTTTGATTGGAGAAATTGTTCATGAGCGTGCAGATATGATTGTAGCTCCGTTAACAATAAATCCTGAACGAGCAGAATTTATCGAATTTAGTAAACCATTTAAGTATCAGGGTATAACAATTCTTGAAAAAAAGGTAATTTTATAAGTCAATATACAAATAATACATTATTTGTTTAAATATAAGCGCCATCATTTATACTACCAATATTTTGGCTATAATAAGCTATATTACTTGTTTAAATAAATTGTTTTATCGACACTGCAATTCTACCATCTTTGGTATCCTAGTTGTTTACCTGTTTTTTTTTGTAAACTTGCTACAGCAAATTAATAAGACTATCATGGAAAATCATTTATCATATAATTGAAGTGAAAAATTTTTCATTTAGATAGTCATCGTTGGCATGTACCCGTATCGCAGGGCGCAGACAATCCGACTTTTATACTTTGAATTTGCTTTATACCTGAATAAAATTTTTTTTATATTATTAATTTATACTTTGCATTGGTTTTATGAAGTCTTGCGGGGCTTAATTGATAGCTATTAAATTAAACTTTTATTTTAAAAATGTTTCATTCGCAAAGATTATTGCGTTCTTAAGTTATCGCAAATGAAAATTTTTAGGCGACTATTTTATTTCGTTTGGATTTTTTCCCGACGCTATATATACAAGTATGTACAAAGTTTCTTCCCAATGCTATATAAAGATATCCGACTACGTACAAAGTCACTATATATAAATATAAATGAATGTACAAGACCAAGATCTTTTCTCGATGTTACTGTGACGTTCTGTTTTATTCAAACGTCGCGTCACTGCTTAATGATTATCGATCAATACCGAATTATTTGTACTGACCGGAGATTTAGAAGCGTATTGGAAAAGGAAAGGCTTAAGAATGGGTTTCTATTCGAGGACTTGAGAATCCTCTTCGAATGATTAATATTAGTTATGACTCTTACCTTTGTTTTTTGTGGGTGATGAGAAATAACAACCCGATGCATTGACTTATTGAAATCGTAATCTATTTTTTTTGTTAGCTATTTATTAACCAGAGTAAAGATATACAAATTTAAAAATACAATTATGTATACATAATACGTTACAAGAAAGTAACCCAACAGAGGAAAAACTTCCTGTTCGTTGGTCTGGCTCGATATAAACGAAAATACTTAAAATCTAATAATTTATTACTAAAGTTGAATGTTGAAAAATGTAAAAGTGCACCCCATGACTTGAACCTAGTAACTTCGTTACTAGGTAAAATCAGATGTGTAAATTTGCATGTGATAATTAGTTTAATTCTCATTTTTTCACCAATATCTAATTAACATAGAACTCGCTTTCGTGTACTTTTCCGTTGATGCATTCCTACTTCTCTTGTTGTAGATCTCTTTCTCGCAGTTGTTAAGCCTTGCTGAACATGTAAGTCCAGCTGCACAAGTGACCCTATAATGAGGAAACATATCTCGATGTTGCAGGGCAGAATCACATATACATGTTGATGTAAAAACAATGCCATCTAACACAATGATGTATTTGTATTTTGGATGTCTTTGTGTGTCTCTTATTCCTGTATTGAAATATAACAAAGCTTTATTGTTTCCTAAATAATTAATGTCGACATACGACATTCTATAATTATTATTTGTTTCAATCTTGTTTCCTGGAGGGTTTGGACTAGGTTTAGTTAAAATTTTCTTTGTATTATTTTCTGCTATCTCGTCAATTTTTGAGAAAACTGTTTCAATTTTTTCGTGCTCTATTTTTATTTCCTCTTTGTTGATATTGATGGTTTGATCTCCATTTATGTAGTGTGTATGCTTTTAACCTTTAACTTGGTATTAAGACAATACATGCATCTTGTATCGGAAGTTTGCATATTGGTTTGAGATTCTTTTTTGTTACCCCTAGTATTTTTTTAGTTTTATTAGAGAGTCTATTTTTATTATACTATTTATTTTTTCCGGCTAAGTGGGCAATTTTCTAATGTTGTGGAATCGATATTTTTGTTCGAATTTCTAGTTTCATTATTTTTGGTGTAATTATTTTTAGCCTCCGAAAAGACCTTCTTGGCTTTTCTTGTAGTTGTTTAAATTTGTATTATATTTTCAGCAATCAATTTTGTTATTTTTATGTATTTTTCACTATTTAATGTAGTTATTTTATCCATATTGTAATTATTCATTCTTTGGTGAGAGCGAGAATGATAAAATTGGCATTTATTTTTTGAACATAGATATGTTCTCGCATGTAGTAGTAACTTGTCAAGTTTTTCCCTATCCTCATGGACATCCAATGTAGGCTAATCAAACTTGATTGTTGCCTTTTTTCCCTGATGTATTAGTAATAGGACATAGTTGTCCGGTGCTGTTCTATTGCAGTCTATTCTTACTTCTTTACTAGTTGTTTGTTCTATATATGGTGATTTTAGTTTTCTTTTATCCATTCTTTTAATTTCTCTTTTCTTTTGTTTATACTTGTTAGTGTTTTGTGATTGTTGGGTAGTTTGTTGAAGTAATATATGGCTCTGATATAACTATTTTTGTTACTAACTCTTTTATATTATTTTGGAGGTAGTATACTTTTATTTCTAGTATTGTTGTTTGATGTAGCGAATTTGTAGCTTAATTCAACTAATGGTATAGTAAAGATTACAATGTGAACTGTTGATCTATGTTCAAAGGTTGCTTGCTTATTATGAATTGGTTTTTGTGTATTATTTTTAGAATCCTGTTTTGTAAATATTGTAAATTTCTTACTTTGTTCATGTAAGCTCCTCCCCACGTAATTATCCCATAAGATATTATACTATGGAAAAGAGCATAGTATATCATACAGTTGTGTGCAAAAGTTCCCGACCAAAGAGAATTTTATAATAAAATATGGTATAAAGAATATAAAATGAAAATGCAAGTCTATCATCGTAATGTATATTTATTATACTATCAAAATACGTAATCAAAAAATTTTATACAACAATTAACAATTGTTTATAACAAAAACAAATATTTTCACTTATTCATAAGTATCCGGCCAAGAACAAATTATGCACTAAACTTAAGAAAAATAACACTGTAACTCAATGAAAAAATTCCAATAACAAAAAAAGGTAATTTTTGGATCAATATTTGGTAGCCATACCCTTTGCTTGTTAATTGTTGTACATTTTTTTATTACATATTTTGATAGTATAATAAATATACATTACGATGATAGACTTGCATTTTCATTTAATATTCTTCATACCATATTTTATTACAAAATTATCTTTGGCCGGAAACTTTTGCACACAACTGTAATAAAGAGACAGTGTTTGTTTGTATGGTTATAAAAATCCAAAAAACTACTTATTAGAACGAAATTTTGATATGATACATTTTTGGCATCGTGAAGTAACATAGGCTAGGTTTTGTATTAAAATATATCATATATTATATAAAAAATGAATCAGGGACTACAT
>UELU01082250.1:0-11096 GCA_900490025.1 Megastigmus dorsalis
GGTTTGTATATAAGAGCGCCAAAGTCTATAACAGAGTAACCGAGCGTGCGTTCATTGTTCAGCATTCAGCGTACTATATAATGCGTCACAATATATTTGTTCAATAGCGATAATGTAAATTAGCGATGATATGTATAAGTAAGTGTATGAATGAAAGATATTAAGGCTATAAAGTGAAAAAACAGAAGTTGACAAATGAAAACAAATCAAAATAAATAAGTATATATATATATGCATATAAGTAATAGAGTAGAAAATATTATTACTTAATTGGTTATAAAAAGTTAAAAAATTGAAAGTGTTAATAAAAATGGAGGCTGAAAGTGACTAAATATTTCTTTGAATTAATAAAATATTTACTTATTTTATTTTTCCGAAAAGAATTTGTTAAGAACAAACAAATATTTCTTTGAAGTAAATGAATATTTGTTAAGTTAAAAGAAAATATTTTTCTAAAAGAATAAAATATTGTTTTCAGACAAATAAATGTTTGAGTAAATTAATAACATGGAATGTACGAATAAAATAAATATTTATTTGATTCTAAATAATATGTATTTCTCTTAAAAAAATATTTACTGTATTTAAAACCAATATTTTATGAACTTGATAAAATATTTTAGTGAATCAAAATTTTAAATTTATTTCATCCAAAAAAATGATTTTACAGGGAGAATTGGAAGAAATTATTTATTTGTTTCAATGAAATTTTTTTTGATTTGACCAAATTTTTTTTTCAGTGCATAATAACAGCTGTTCCAGACAGCTGAGAAGATGCGAGAGAGTCCCTTTTTCTTATTTAATCGTCCTTCTCCTATATTGATGATCTTGATACTGCTCGATGACAGCTGATACAGACCACTGAGAAGGTGAGAATAAGTTCCACTTTTTAATTGAAATAAATCAATATTTCATTTGTGTATTTATTTTACAGGTACGAGAGCAAGTATCTGCAACCCATTTCTCTTCAGGAGCCTGTATGTAGAAGTAGTGATGATATTCAACTCTCTTAGTTTGAGTATTTTCAATTTACACATGAATCACATAGTGTCTCTTTACAGGTGTTCATGGGTGTAAAAGGATCTTGCCTAAGGGTCAACGAGAGGTAGGTAGTCTAGAAGCAGTGAGAAATGTCCCTGCCAAGAAGGCTGCAATTAGTAAGGTGAATCTTATTTCAATTCACACGAATAATCTTTAATACAGCAAAACAAATATATTAAAGTTTGATGTTAGTTATAAATTGTTATTCGTAAAAATTTCTTATTCTTTTAATTATAATTAATTTTTATTCTTGTTCAGTAGAATATTTATTTTGCAATGAACACAACTATTTTCACTATCTAAAGTTTGACAATTTTGGTCTTTACAATACTATTTAATATTAAGCACTTTAGAGGGTAAAGAATAAGTGATAAGTTACTAATAATTATTTATATTTTGCTGCTATATAGCTACGGGATTCAAGTATGCTGACCAAGTGATTTTGCAAGCGATGGTGCTGAAATATTACGAATTCTACTGATGTTTATGATGCTGCTGTATTCAAGTATCCAGCTGACCAAGTGATTTTTAAAGCGATGGTGCTATTCAGTAGCACCACCTGATTGTCTACTTGATGCGGAACCCACCTTTTCATTATTCTGATGCTTTTTTCATGATCTTCACAAATCATAAATCTTTTACACCTAAAAGTTTTATAAGAAAATAATATCTTTTATGTTAATAAGCCAAAAAAGGAATCATTTTAGGCCAATTAAAGAATTTTTAACTGTTTTTGCACTATTATCCTAAAACGAATTGCCCCTAGAATAAATGTTAAATAGAAAAAAGTTTTTTTTTATGCTCTACAACTTTTACTTTGGCACTTATATGAGAAATTAATATTTATTATATGAAAGCCCAAAAAAGGTCGTTTAGAGTTAATTTGACCGTTTTTGACCGCATTCCACTGTTATCTTGGAAGGAATTCATTTTAGAGAAAAGTGTTCAATAGGAAAAAGATGTATTATTTGTGTTCTTCAAGACCTTCTTTTTGTACTTTACGTAAAGTGAATCTTTTGTTAGTTATAGCTAAAAACCAATTTTTTGGAATTTTTGTTTATGCTGGCATTCAGCCAATATATTGTCCATCAGGATGATTATGATACTGTGAGCTTCTTATGTCAGGACAAGTAATCTGTAATTTCAGCAAGATCGGTTAAAAACTCATTGAGATAAATCGTAAACTTGATTATATACATACATATACATTTAGATTTATGGGAACACCTGAAATTCAATTTTGTCATGATAGAAATTGGTTTTGTGATATATTATGTCACTTTTTGCTGTGGTGTCCAAGCGAGTAACCAAGCGTGCATGTGGAAGGCTTGTGAAGAAGCTTGCGACGAGGCAATCAGCTAATTGCGTTATGCTGGTCACTTTCGTTCGCGTTGTTTCGCTTTTATTCAATTGAATACTTATACTCTAGCTTCTTAATTATTAATTCATATTTTAAAAAGTAATTTATTTGTATAAATAATCGACTCACCTGTTGTACTACTAATCTGTAATTAAATTATATTTCATATGTTTCAGCAGCTCTTGTTTCTATTTTATATATTATTTTTGTTTAAATTAATTTATTTTATTTTGCTTGCACTATTACATACTAAAGATTATTTTGTGTAGTCAAAACTGCACTTATTGCAATATATTAAACCGGCACTGTTTAGAGAGCAAAGTTGAAAAGGCACCTTTTCGAGAGCAAAGTAGAAACGACACCGTTTGGAGAGCAAAGTTGAAACGGCATCGTTTAGAGAGCGAAACTGAAACGGCACCGTTTAGAGAGCAACGTTGAAATGGCACCTTGTAACACTCAACCAACGTGATACTAAACCCGATTAAAATAGGCATACATTTTAATCCACTATTCTGATTTAATCACTTATTTTTTCACTTATTCTGTTCTAATTCTTTTTTCATTCCTTGTTTGTCGAAAGCATATTAAAGCAGATTAAGGTTTATACAATCAAATCTACTTTAATTCTTTTAGTACCCTGTTTATAACTGTTTATGAATGCTATAAAATGTTCGGATTGAGACATTAATAACAGTTATGAACATTTATAAACAGTTTTGTAAATAGTACTAACAGTTTTTCACAGTTTTTAATAGTTATTAACAGTTATTCATTATATTCTTGCATTGAGCAGAATCCTCCAGCTGCAAAAGGAGTTTTGCTTGCAATCAAATTCATCTTATCCATTTCTACTTTATTCTTGCAGTACATTTAGAAAAAAATCATCTCGTATGAAACGACTTTTCTTTCGAGGAGTCAAGAAGTAATAAGTTACGCAACTATAGTACGTTGGGATGGCTTTGGAGTAAAAACTAATGATAAAAAGAGTAATTACCCCTTAACACATCACCAACTTTAATCAAGCAATGTTTCTTTTAAGAATTTGCCCATTGTGTTTGGTTTCTACATTTTTGGTGACAAAAATCAGACTAACGTGAACACTTCTATTGTACATAATTTAATATAAAATCTATAGATTTTGGAAATATATACTGTGAGTTTTAATATTACGCGATGTAAGCCAAGTCGAAGTAAAAACTATATTCCGCGTTAGTTTCCAAACGCTTATGTCTAAACATATATATATACATAAAATGTATGCTCTATGAGATTTGTGTAGAATATTAACACTCGGAGCTATTATCTATTTGCACCTGATAAGGTTCTTATGAAAGGACTTAAATTTTCTATAGAAGGGAAATTAGTTACAACTTCATGGAATAAACTATATCTACTTACAGGAATAAGATTTTGTCTTTCAGAAAATAAATTTAATTTTAAAGACAAACGCTCTTTTATTCGATCGGGGAATACCTCTTGTAGAATTTATCTACTTGCAGTAAGAAGATTTCATTTTACAGCGAGCACGTAATATTTTTGTCGGTCGTATGTTGGTTTAGCAGGAAGAGTTTTTTCTGCTAGATACAAGAAAACCATAATTAAGAAAAGAGAATCCGGTTAATAGCTTCAAGTAGATTTTATCTTGCCGTACGTAGATATCTCACAAGCAGATTATTCCTCTTGCGCGCAGTATCAATTTTTCTCAGTGAATACGTATGAATTCAGAGGTAATGTTTGTGCATATTGCTTCAACAATTCCGCATGAAATCCTTGAAAATTTCAAGCTGAAATTCCAAGAATATTTATAAATTGTTAATTAATATAGATACAAATGCCGAAAAAAATGTATATATAAATTACACAATATAATATGGAACCATGCACAATAATATATTATACGAAAAAAAAGAATTTATATTTTTATTTGATTTGTGAATCTTTTTCGGGAATCATCCATCCAAGCTATAACCGAATCATACGCTGCTTAACGGGAAGCCGGAGAAGCATGTTACGGACTATTACAATTTCGTACTTTTTACGTTCAAGTTTTAATATTTTAACATTTTACTAGTTGAGCCCAATTTTTGTAGTTCACAGAAATGGGCTCAACTTGCAAAATCTTAAAATATTGAAAATTGAGAGAAAAAAGTATGAAACCGTAAACGTCGTAACTATATTCGTCCGGCTGCCCCTTAAATGTGTGAAAGTCCTATCGTTACTACTAAACAGTTTTACCGACCGGAGCTTGAATAATTGGTTATAAGTAAATAAATACTTGAAATTATGTAAATCCCAAATACAGGTGCACTTTGACTATGAATTATCTATCATTTGATAAAGTGTCAAGTAAATATTTCAATGACACCTTCAAAAATTCTGATTTCGAAATGAGCGAAATTTTCGGAACGACAATTTTGTAAGGTGTCTTTTAAATATTCACTTGAAATTTTGCCTAATTGTACATAATTCATTATCACATGTTTTCACATGAATCTCATATGTTTTCACATGATTCCAGCATAAAATTCACACGAGTTTTTATATGTCTTTTTCTCGCACACACTGGCGCGCACTATGTGATTCGACTAAAAAACGCTTTTCTTATTAGGATTACTCAAAAACTGTGAAGTTAGAAACTCCATATTTTAGCACATTATATTTAGGCAAAACATATTAAAAAATATTTTAAAATCAGTTCTTCTGCTACTACACAAATTGTCTGTTCGAGCGATGGTTAATATGGCGATTAAATGTCAAAATGTCGAACTTCGAATTAAAATATCTCGCTTATCCAGATGCTTTAGGTTTTCTGAAATTTTAATCAATGTATCGGGTGTTAAAGAGTAGAAGAATAGACTCTACGGCATCGGATAGAGCGGAAAATTCTAAGTGAAAAATCAGCTTGTATTTTTTCGATCCGATCAATGTTCATTGAGTAATGATTGATTGAAAATTAGCCGAGTGTGTCAATCAGGAGAGAGCTATAGCAGGAGGCGAAGCGCCAGGCGAGCGGAATATCTCTGCTGGAGCTCTTTTCTGATTGGCCCACTCGGCTAATTTTCAATCGTTGATTACTCAATGAATATTGATCGGATCGAAAAGTTATAAACTGATTTTTTACTTAGAATTTTCCGCTCTATTCGATGCCAGAAAGCATATTCTTCTACTCTTGAAACCCTGTATAATTATTTATTTTTATACCAAGATATTATTATAGTAAAGGAATAAATCAGGTTTTAAGAAAATTGTAAGAAAAATGATCTATGCGACTACTACCTTAACTTCATTGATTCATTGCTGATACATTATTCCTTTAATCCAATCGGCACTCTTAGGATCGATAAGAAATGTATGAATGATTTAAGTAGTCATTACTTTGCTCTCGAAATCTAGCCAATGAATAATCAAAATAACATGCAGTGCAATAAATAAATTAAATTTCATTAAGTAATTAAATCAGAAATCTACCAAAAAAAAACTTTTGAAAACGTATAATATACCGAAGATATAAGTATTGGTTTCATTGCATGATCATTCAAAAATTATTTAAACAATATATAAATAACTACGAAATTTTGTAAATATAATTGCGGGAGTCAACTCTGGGAAAAATGACTTTAATGTTCATTATTCTTAGCTTTTTATGTCCAGGTGTGGAATTCGGTCGTACCAGAGATTAGGAGAGATTGCCAATGCTGTGTAAAAAAGTGTGGCGAATAACAGAGTGTCGAGGAGCAGTGTGGCAGACTTACCGGAAGAGCCATTCATAGGACCAGCTACGCGCGAATTTTAAAAGCTTAAAAGTAGACTTCAAAGTTAAAAACTTTTATAATAGAATATAAACTTTTTTATAACTTAAATATTATCAAAAAAGTATTTTTTGTAAATAGATAATAAATTCTTTATTTTTATCAGAAATATTAGTTTATTAAACATATTACAAAAGTAGCAATCAAAATATATTACTTTAAATATATATAGATTATGTATAAATAAAAATCATAAAAGTATAATTAATTAATAGATAAGTACAAATACTTATCTGTAAATCTAAATTCTCCACGTATTTTATGTATATATATATATATACAGAATAAAAATAAAGAAAATATTGTTCTTCTGTAAATGAGCCGTTTTCTATTATATATGAAAATAGTATGTAGGATCAGTATCCGATTTTGCTAAAGAATATTTGGCAATGCTAATTGTTCCATTATCGTAGCTTTGCTACCTGCTACAAATTTGAGTAAAACTTTACCCGATTGAAAATGTCCATATGGATTTAACATGCATTTTATATGGATTTTTTGCGGATTTCCATCTGGAATTCATACTGAATCCATACTAAATCTGTACGGAATCCACATGGTAGCCCATCCAAAATTACATCATGGATTTCACATAGAATCCATACGAAATACATATAGGTTCACGTGGATAAATTCACTTAAATTAAAAAAAAAATTCGAATATAAAAGCTTAATTCCCCATTATGGGTGTTATCATCGGCATAGTAATAACTAATAGGGTTACCAAATCTATGTAAACTTCAATTTTTAGTAATTATTTGCAAAAATACAGGTTCTGTATATTTACCTGGATTCCAAGCTGGAAATCCAATCGATTCCAGCTCGAATCCAGATTGATCCAGAAGGAATTTCAGCTGGATTTTTTAAACAGTGTTATCTAGGATTCACCTAAAATCTTGCCTACCTGGTGATTGACCGAAAATAGTAAGTACAACAGGAATTCCAGCAACAATTCCACCTCGATAATATCCACCTGCAGAGCTAGCTGAAATAATGCATAGCCATGTTCAACTAAAATATTACACACTCCACAGAATATTAATTTCGAAAATGACATGAAATTTTATATCTCAAATAGTCCCAAATCATCATGTAAAATTTTACATAAAATTTTAGGTATATTTTAACATGAAATAACACATGAAATTGTACATAATTTTTTTTAACAGGGATTCTTTTAAATCTGGCAGGCGTCTATCATTTCCTCATTCCCTATGCGTGGGAACAACACCGCTTGTTCCTTGCGAATTTATTCGATCTTCGTCCAGTCTTACCCATTGTTCTCTATATCAATTGCGTTTATATCGCTGAACACGCTTTTGTTTCTGCAACTACTCGCCGCACTTGCATCACTAGCGGATCTGGAACGTTGAAAAAGCCAGCTCTCAGTCCCCTCTCTTTCACCTCACCAGGAACGGTTCGTTGTCGCCCGAACCACGGGAGCATAGCTGCTTGGGACTCATTTATGATCTGAACATAGCCGGTTGGGGCGTTTCTGATAATCGTTCTGCAACGCTGGCAGCAGAGGCAAACGCATGTGCGCCCTCACCACCCTTCCTCCTGATCAAAAACGTGCCACCACTGTGCCAGACATATTTGAAGCCTAGACTTAATGCCAACTGCTTTAAACTGAAAAATTCATGGTACATTTCTGTTGTAATAATTCATTAATATAGATCTTACGATCTGGCAAGTGGCTAGCAGATTCAGAGCCAAGAGGAGATGATTTGAAATCTTTGGTGGTGAGGTAATTATTGAAATAAGAGCGCTTAGCGCGAAGAATAACAAAAATGAGTTTTTTACTGGCGAAGCGAATCACACAAGGCGGCGGTCGCCTCGATCCCGACACCGCGCCACTTCTAGGCTCCTCCCCGCCCGCCGCTCACTCCCCCAGGCAGCACGCGGGCACCAACGACTTCCCCCCTTTCAAGAGTAGGGAGGACTGTGTTGAGTACTGCAAAAGCAACATTTTCAAGATTTATATTCCTAGAATTTTCGTGGACAATACCATTTATAAGAATTTCGCAGCACTTATCACTGTCGGTGGAACCCGTGGTACAGCTTCCTTGACGGGAGCGACGAAACGGTGCAGATTTTGTTGCGGAGCCTAAGGAGACAAAAACCTGTGACTCGTTATTTAAATTTAAATTTCGATGTTCATTTTCGTCGATATTTTCTAATTTATTACAAGTAGATTGCTTAGTCATGAGCGAAATATCATCAACCATGCTCGATGTCTTGCGCAGAAGTGTGTTGATTTGATCCTTTAATACCGAGTTTCCCTGAAGCAACATTAGCCGATCATTGCGCAGGCCCTCCAGCTAGGACAACTGCACATCTAATTTTCTCTCAAGAGACGAGACTTGTGCACTTAAGTTATTTACCAGCTGAGTGACTGCTAGTGTGTCAGCTGGAAAATTTGAAGTGATGCCATCAAGCATCCGCTCAATCCGAGATTGAAAATCGGCCAATGTTTTTCCAAGGAGTTCAAATTGTGCACCAACAAGATCGACCAGGGTTGATGATATGCTGGTATTAAAGGCGGAGACATTAACCGCATTAAAATTATTCGAGATAATGGTCTTAACTGGTGTTGATGTATACAGTAAAGAAGAGGAGGGCGCCTGCACGCCTGCGATCCGCTGTACATCCGACGTAGCCTCATTAGACGGTTGTAGATGGTATAGGCGCCTGCACACAAGCAACTCGGCGCGCGCTGTCTAGCTTGCTCTCGCCGTTCTCTCCGGTGTCGAGAAGAGGGGCAGGCACGCGCTTAGGTGGGAGCAACGATCCCTTGCGCGCAAGTGCGTTTATATACGCGCTTGCTTGCTCAGTCTTTTCGTCTCTCTCTCTCACTCTCGCTCGCGCTCACGCTATCGGCCTTTGACTTTGTCTTCGCATTTAGGCTTGAATTCGCGCTTATGTTTACACTTCTGCTGCGACATTCCGAGCAGACAGTCATGTGTTTTCGTGTCTGCTTCGATTTAACAGAAGTCAAACACGAAGCATGACCCCTCTTGTTACACTTTGCGCACTTTACAAGTGCCAGATCTGAACGTGATTGCCTATTACAAAAGGCACAAGACCTTTTCTGCTTTATTTAAAAAAAAAATTAATTGGGTTTTATTGGCCATGGTGAACTATGCACATTTTAGCCCAGATACTGTGACCTTGCCCAGAGGGGCTTTTCTTTTCAATTCTTTGTGCCCAGTGGGTCTTTTCAATATTGCCCAGAGGGACTTTTTATATTTCGATATTTTTGCCCAGTGGGACTTTTTTCTTTATCTAATTCAATTGCCCAGTGGGACTTTTCTTTCGATATCGCAGTCATAGGTACTTTTTCCGTCCGAAAAAAACTCGAAAAATTTCCGGGCTCCAGACGGGAATCGAACCCACGACCACTTGAGTCGCCTTGTTTAGCAGGCAAGCGTCTTACCCACTAAGCCAAGGACGGCTCACTGCTTTATTTAAATGATATTAATGTTAATGCTGCCCTCTTACGGCGAAAATTAATTAATTCAACCACGACGGTATATTGAGAGCAGCAGAGCGAGTAAGACAAACACACTTATATACACAATTTAACTCAATCGCGCGCCTGCTGACTCTTGGGCATGCCTAGAAACTCAACAGAAATGTCGTACAAAGGCTCCGCAGGAAGAGCGAGAAGAAAGCGTGTATGCTTGAGATTTACGGAGAGAGAGAGAGGGAGAGAGAGAGAGAGAGAGAGAGTGAGAGAGAGAGAGAGAGAGAGATGAAGGTTATTCTTGCTTATATGTATATATATGATAGTATTCTACGTTATAAATGATATTGTGGTCCTAAAAAGGACCGATTTTTTACATATACGGTGTATAAAAGATATTATTTTAATTTTTTATACCCGCCTTTATTTGGAAAAGAGCATGTATTTGTAGAGTAACTATTTAAATGGCTCGATGAGAAACTGCTTATCGTTGTTGGATGACTGACTCGTAGAGAGATTGTTTACTGGCGGACCCATTGTTTGTCTTGACTCGTCTCCGTTTTAAAGAGAAATGATAAGTTGTGCAGTTATCGCGCGTTTATATTAAGATCATATATCTAGCATTACTCGCAGCGCAAGTGACGATGAATACAATTTTTTTTATAGGAGAATAAGACTCGACTGATATAAGTAGACAAAAAATAAAGTTATTTTTACGATTATTTTATATCGTTTAAGATAGAAGCGATAAAATATGACATTAATCGAAGGGTCGATAAAGATAAGGTGAAATTGAAATAATAACAGGTTTATATTTTACATGTATATTATTGCACAAAATGTTTCATACAAATTTTATTCTTTAAAGCCTATATCCTGTTAATGTTTCGGCAAACTATACAAGCCATACGCATACAACTTTAACCCTTAGAGGGCTGGGGGTAAAGAATTTCGAAAAATCTTTTTTTTTTTTCTATAGAAAAGTGATCTAAAGTCTAGAACATTGGACCAAATTAAAGTCAAATATTGATTGGTCAATGGCCTTACGCCAAATCGCGTATACCGGTGCCATACGGTAAAGGCACAAGTTGATTCTGACAAAAAAAATTTTACACGATATTCCTTCAATATTTTTCATATCCAAATACATAATAGGGGGTTTTTGAGGTTGCTGATTACGAATTTGAGGTCAGATTTCTATAATTCAAAATGGCGGATCCAATATGGCTGTCTAGATTGTCGAAAACTAACAAATATGTACCAATTTTTTGGATTGAGAAATACTCGATATCAATATGGCGGACACAATTTCTGGTTGAAAGGGTACTTTGTATTTTAGGGCAGCGGGATGAGCGAAGCTCCGAGCAGTGGATGGTAATTATCGTGAATAAATGGATTTATATATATATATATATATATA
>UELU01082259.1:0-11317 GCA_900490025.1 Megastigmus dorsalis
TTACTTATTGGATACTGTAAACACTAACATCATATATACTGATGTTGGTAAAGTTAGTGTCTGTATCTACTCTCTCTCTCTCACTCTCAGCTATAACTTAAACGCTCGTTCTCTTTCTCTCTTTTTCTCTAACTATCTATCTATCTATCTCTCTCCCTCGTGTTCACATTAGTAGCATAGCAGCATGTATGCTGTAGAGTAAAGTAAGCGCCGGATGTCACCGATAGAGCGGAAGTAGGATGACACTGAAAAATAACTAGATGGCTAAGGAAAATAAAATCAGCAAAATTTCAACCAAACTGTACTAGTTAATGCGCTTATCATTTTCAGTGAACCTTTTTTTAAAAAAAATGGAAAAATCATACATTTATTTTGAATATGATAAGCTTCTATATGAATAAGCATTTAATTTGCTTTTTTACAATGAAAAAAGTTTTGAGGTTAAAAAGTACCATTTCAAAGTATAAGTAGTCGCGGTGCGCCGCCTTAGGCTTCGTCTGCATGACTCATACTTGCCAGCGGCGCGGCTACCGCGCGCCTTGATAATTAAAATTATTGACTCACATCAATAATTTGACTAGCAAAATTTCATGAAACGCATTATTCTTCGATACGATTCCGTGATATTTCGTTTCGAATTAAATTAATTTCTAAAATATTGATTAATTACGTGTATGAATTAGTTTTCTTTGTTTTTTCTCAATATTTCAAATAATTTGTACAAATTACATTGTTGTTTCATCGAAATAATATTGAAGTAAATTAATTAAATCCAGTAAAAAATTAATTCATTTAGTATTTAATTCATCTTAAATTCAAAAGAACTGATATCCGTTTATGTACAAGTTAAAAAAGTTTTTGGCTGCTACTATGAGCAATCTTAAATTTAAATGATTTCATAATTCATATGTACTTATTGAATGTACGTTTGTATTTATATAGTTGCATTATACTAAATAAAAAGTAGTTTCTGCGAAGCGATAGACGTTATTTTAAAATAATGAATTGACTATAAACTACCAATAATGCAGTCGGCCGGTCGAACTTTTTTCGCAAAACTCGCAACAGTCGATTGACGACGCGTGGAAAGAGACGGCGCAGCGGCATCCGACGCACGGCCAGCGGGGAGAATAACGCTAAGTCTCCTGCTATACCTCTCTCCTAATTGGCCGGCTCGGTTAATTTTCAATTTTTTTTTTTTTTTTTTATTATTATTATTTAACGTCGCTCTATTTATGCTCCCACTTGGTGCTAATCAGCGACGGAGGCATGCGATGTGTTTGTAAACAAAGCACATGAATTAAAATTCAGTGGTGCTCGTGTCAATCGGCCGCGCTTGGACTCGAACCCGGGTCCGCCGGACTGCGAGTCCATCGCTCTACCGAATGAGCCATCGCAGGCCTCATTTTCAATTTAATTTTCAATTGATGATCGCGATGAAAAGTTGCAACAGGATTTTTTTCTTAGAATTTTGCGCTCTGTCTAGTGCCGTAGAGCCTATCCTACTTCGCTTTAACACTCTGTATACTATACGGCCGTACGTACATTGTAACAATTTATTTTGTATTTATATGCAAATAAACAAATCTCTCTCTCTCTCTCTGGGGCGCACTCGCATTAACTTTGGGGATGGTATCGGTATTCCTTACTCCGACTCTGTTAGCAGTCTCGGCGTATTACTTGATTCTAAGTTCTCATGGGGACCCCATGTAGATGCTCTAACGAAAAAGTTTAATCGTATGTTTTATAGTCTCCTTTTTTCCGGAAGTATACCACCGAGGTGTTGCGTAAGAGGCTTGCTGAGGCACTGCTGTTCCCTCGCCTAGACTACTGTTCGATAGTATTGCTGGATGCTTCTCAGGAAATACGAAACCGACTGCAAGTGTTACAGGCTCATGTGTTCGTTACGTGGTAGGTCTTAGGAGGGACGATCACGTCACTCCTCATCGAAGGGCCCTGAGCTGGCTGCACACTAATACAAGGAGGCAGTATTTCATAGCGGTACTTATGTACAATATCATGCGCATGCATCTCCCAGACTATCTGCGGTGCCTCTTCTCTAGATATGTACCCAGGGGCCCCAAGTGAGGAGTGACGAAAGAACTCGCTCCTCCTCTGATGCGCACTGAGATTGGAAAGCGATCTTTTCAAGTTCAAGGTGTGCATTTTTGGAATTCATTACCTGAGGAGGTTAGGAACATTCCTTCTCTCAGTAGATTTAAGAACGCAGTTAAGAAGTACCTCTTCGAACTCGATTAACATTTCTATGTGTTAATTTATTATGTGCCGTCCCATATACACCTTTCTTTTATTGGTATGAGTGTATTTAAGGGATGAGTGAGAGGAGTGAATGATACATTTGTAGTGTGAATGTGTTTAATCTTAGCTCCTTGACTGATAGATATTAAGACACTTTTATATTTAAATTTATTTGCTGTGAACTAATTGTTTTATACAAACTGCACACTGTGATATTACTATTAATTATAAGACTGACTTACTGTGATAATTCTCTAGTATTTAAGACTCTGTAATAGCGACTGTGATATCCCCGACGAATAAGTGTGCAATATTTTATATTTTATATTTTATATTTTATATTTTACATTTTACATTTTACATTGTTTTATCTGATATAAATTTGTATTATTACATTTTTAAATAATTTTGTAAGAAACTTGAAAATAAATTCATATCTAACTATCTATCTATCTATCTATCTATATCTCTCATTTACGAGTGCGAGAACAGTATCTGTGCGCCAACATACACTTATGTATGGCAGCTGTGATACTGTTCGAATAAAATATAATATTTCGAACAATATATTCAAGCATGCGATATGCTCGTAATTCGAATTTATGCCTTCACATTTAAATTTCAAAATACAGTGTGAGCATTCGACGGGACCGACCGGCGCACACACATTAACATCTTCGCGTGTTAATGGTATATTTATCTTTATGCAGACGAATAAACGTCCACTTATAAATAAAATTAGAACGCGTAGAGTTTTACTGCACGTACTTAACTTTGTCCAAGCCCCGCTTACCGCCTCTTGCCGCTGGAGTTGCAGTTGACCTGAGATCGGCCTCTGCAAGTCATAACTGATTGTAGCCGAGCTAGGCAAGGAGCGCCGACGGTGCGTGTGCCGGGTAGCACACGCACACATAGATACACATATACAGAGTACAGGACTCTCACGTTAGTAACGGGCCGCGGAAACTTGTGATGCGAGCTGCCGTCGGACATATTCAGTACGCCCCGGGGTAAGTATTCGCCGAGTACGACATACGTCTCCTAGGGCAGAGTGTGTCAGTTTATCCCACCAGAAATCCCGTTACACCATACAAACAAACTCTGTCTCTTTATTATATTAGTATAAGATTCGCAGTCGCTACAGTTAATCTTATATACGATATTGCTTTTAAAGTAATATACGATAATTTTTAAACCTTCCCAAGGACCTTATTTTACAGGCATTAGCAAAAAATGAGAATACTTAAAGGGTTATTTGAATTTATCAAAGCAAGAATTCTTAGATGGCATTAATTTGTTGCTGAATTCTACTTATTTACAGTTTAATAACAAATTTTATAAACAGTTTATGAGGGCCCCGATGGACTTTCGCACCAGTCCATGGTTCGCAAAGATAGCTTTGGAAACCCTCGAAACTAATTGTTTAAAATCAGTAAAAAATGACATTTATTTATATTAAAGATATGTTGACAATTGTTTTTTCATAATAAAAAATTATAAAATAGGCTATATTTATTAGTTTATTATATAGACTATTAAATAGATTTAATTCTTTTCATTCTGCACTTGAATTTATAATTAAACATGAGAAATCTAATAAATTAAGTTTTTTGGACATTGAATGTATAAAAAATAATAATAACCCTATCATTACTAATTGGTATAGAAAACCGACGACATCAGGGAGGTGCATTAATTTTCTCTGGCATTATCCTATTGCGCAAAATATTGCGATTATTTATAACTTGGTCGACAAATGTTACGGACATTCGGACGCACGTTTGCATAAGGAGAATATTGATATTGTAAAAAAGTTTTTTTAGCAAATAATTATGTAATAAATTTTATCAATAAGTTCATTAAAAAGAGGTTAAAAATCAATACGAATAGAAACACTGATATATCTAAAAAAATATTATGATATACATGGACAATTTGATTCCGTCTATTAATTTTATCTTACGAAAATATGGTATAAGTAGCATCGATAAAACTGTTAATAAACACAATAATATAATCAAACTTGGCAAAGATAGTTTAGATCCATTAGACAGTAGCAATATCATATATAAGATTAACTGTAGCAACGGCCAATGTATTTATATAGGCACAAGTAAGCGTAAATTAAGAAAATGTAGCGATGAGCATAAATGCGTCGTGAAGAACGTTTCAGAAAGGTCAGTGTTGGCTCTACACACATATCAAACTGAGCATCGAATAGATTTTGATAATGTTAAAATCATTGATAAAGAACGTAGCAAGTGTAAGAGAAAGTTTTCTGAGATGATGAATATTTTTAATTATAACAATACATTAAATAGAATCGAAGACACTAACTTTCTAAAAAATGTGTATAAATCCACCTTAACCCATTAACGACCAAGACCCTGAATATTCAACAACTTTTTCAAGGCTTTGTTTTGTTACGTATATTAAAATACGAACGTTATATATTAATAAAAACGTCGCAATTAAAACTGCGCCTACACTTGAGCTCGACTTGCCCGGATGTCGAGACCGAAAACGGAAACCATAGTCACGCGCGGCGCATCTGTTCTTACACATACACACTCACACATATACCCAACAATAACGCACAATTTCCCACCATCATCCCACGATCGAACTAATTTCAAGGAGTAAGTACAATAGAGGATATAAAAAGGAGAGCACTGGGCGCGCGATATCCAGAGAGGTACAGAGAGACACGATTGACACTCTGCGATTCGAACCTGCGACTCCGCATCCAACCACAGCACTCATTATTTTTATCGATCACAACAGCATTTAACTTACTCAACCATCATACGCGACCGCGGATACCGAAAACTTCTCTCTCGGTTACGAACAAGCCCGATCAATAAACCTAGCAATTTATCATCAATCGGTGTCATTTATTTACTCGCTTGGCTCCGGCCGAGTCTGAGCAGAACCGACAACCCTTCACACGTAACAGTTTCAAGTAAAAAAAAGGTTTGAAAAAATTTGAAAAAGATCATATCCGACGTATTTTGAGCTGTTCTTTCGAATGGTGATACCGATATTTTGTTAAAATACTCCTGCAAAAATATATGGCGTGTTTTTCACGAAAAAAATTTTAAAAAGTTGGAAATTTTTAACTTTATTAATTTTTTTCATAAGGAAAATGCAATGACATTAATTCTAAATACTGCGAAAAACTGCAATTGATGTTCAGATATTACGAGAAAATTTTTTTCATGATTCTAAAATATTTTTAACCTCTTCAAAATGGCCATATTTTGCAAAATCCCAAAAAACTCAAAATTTAATAAGCAATTACTCAGACAAATTCTTAGAGGGCTCTTTTGCAACTAAAAAGAAGGTTTTGAAAAATTTCGGAAAGATCTTATCCGGCGTATTTTGACCTGTTCTTTCGAATGGTGACACTTATTTTTTGCTAAAACACTCTTAAAAAAATAATATGGCGTATTTTTCACGAAAAAAACTGAAAAAATTTAGAAATTTTCAACTTTTGAATTTTTTTTATAATGAAAACGCAATGGCAATAATTCAAATCAATGTAAAAAAGTGCAATTGATATGCAAACATCATGGAAAAAATTTTGAGGTGACCCATTCAACAGCTAAGTAGAAATTTGTGTTTCCTTTTACTCTTAGCATGATCCACAGACAACAACATGGACGTGGTAAAATTATGTCTCCTTTGTCATGACCCTAAAATATTTTTAAACTTCCCAAAATGGCCATATATCGTAAAATCTCAAAAAATGGAATTTTCGAACAAGCTATTTTTGATAACTTTTCAAGATTTATTGACAAATGAGAAATGGTTAGAATTTAGCAAGGGGTCTAACCCGACATTTGTCGAGTTGTTTTTTAGCATTTTGAATACAAAGTTCAAGTAAAATGCTTAAAGAAATATAATGGGTTTTGATGAATTGGAATGGAATGGACATACTGAAATTTAAACGTTATCCTTATGAATTATACTTTCGAAATAGTTTTGAGCATCAATTACTAATATACATTTAGCTGTTTAAATTTATCAAAATTTTCATAAAATCAAAAAATCATTAACTTCTTGAAATAATTTTGCATCTTTAAACAGGGCTAAAAATAATGCTTATGGAATTCATTTATAGTTATACTACTGTAGTGATTGGTGTTTTCATGTAGATATATTTGTTTTATATTTCCATGAGCATTTCCATGTTACCCTGTATAACATCAATGTTCATCAAGTCATATGTATGCTTTTTACGTTTGTAAAGGTCTTCACTGAAAAATCGCTTACCTTATTCGTAATTATGTTCCTCGCATAACGAATATTGCAACATTTTATATTTAGTTGCATATTTTTTGGTGTATACGTTTTATTGTACATTAAACATTTCTATACTGTGAATGGAATTTAATTTTCAAAATGTCACGAATGCGATCAAAGACTATTTCTGAATCCGAAGACGAACAGTATACTTCTGACGAAGATGAATCAGTGGAAATACCAAATCCAGATAACTCTGGTTGTTCAGATGATTCGGATTCAAATGATGACATTGTTCAAGAACTAACAAATCTCACTTATCATGAAAATAAAAAAAAGATAAAAAAAATTATCGAGTAGACCAAGCTAAGTTAGAAAAAAATCATATTTTCCATTGGGTAAATGTTGAAAAAATATATTCTGATAAGTATGGAAATGCAATGCTTTTGTTCAAATTCTCAAAAGTGAACCAATTCAATTATTTGAAACTTTTTTTTTCAACCGAGATAAAAGAGTACATCATTGATGCTTGTCGAGAAAATGGTTTCAACCTAGAAATGGATGATTTGAATACTTATTATCATAGGAATTGTCATGTTCACTTCTTTCAACCCTCGAAAATCACAAAGAGACTACTGGTCAACAGATCCTTTTTTATCATGTCTATCTTCAAAAATTTGAAACTATAAAAAAAAATTTGAAATACGCGAAAGCGACTGACAATGATTCGAATGATAAAGCGTGGTGTATTCGTCCAATCATGAAAATATTTCAGAAAAATATTTTAACTTTTGTCATTTGGCAAACTGCATTGTCAATTGACGAGATGATGGCTAAATCTTATGCGAGAACATCATTGAAGCATTTTATCCGCGGAAAACCAGTACGCTTTGGGCTCAAATTTTGGGGGCTTTGCACAGCTCATTGATACTTACTAAATTTCGACCTATATTGTGGGAAAAATTCACCAGTTAATGATAAATTAGGTAAGTGCGTATTTGGTTCTCGCGTAGTGCTCAATTTAATTAAGCCGTTTTTTACAAAGACTGCCGCCGGAAAAATTCCTCTATACTATCTTTATTTTGACAATTTTTTTACCAGTTTAGATCTCGTTGTACATTTGAATAAGCTGACAATGAAATGTACTGCTACTATTAGAGAGAACTGGATTAGAGAAAAGAATATCATGAATAAAAAATCTCAAAGGGGGACATATGCAGTGAAATATGATGTTAATAGTGGAATAAATTATGTAACTGTTATGGACTCAAAATTAGTATCGGTTATAACTATAGCTGCTGGAGTGACACTTTCACTACCTACATAAGGATATTGTGCTACTGCAAAAACAAAAATAGATATACAATTCCCGCAAGCATCCCATCTTTACAATCGTTTCATGGGTGGAGTAGATTTGCATGATGGACATTGTAATAATGTTATGCCGAATACGTTAAAAAAAATGTAGTTATTTTCAATGCATGTGGAGATGGTACAAAAAAAATTGGAACTAAAGAATTTGTGGTGTCACTAGTTAAAACTTACATACAAAACGGTCAGAAACAGATGAAAAAAAAACAAAACATGAAACAATAAAACTGAATCAACAAAAAAATGTTCCGGTTGTGGACGACGAACGTTTTTGTTTTGTCAGTCTTGTAACATATCTCTTTGTCAATCGCGTATGAAAAATAAGCACTAAATTACAAAGTGTCAGTAAGAAGCGAGGGGACTCACTATAATCAAGCACCCCGGACATGTGAGAGGCGAGGGGACTCACTATAATCAAGCACCCCGGACATGTGAGAGGCGAGGGGACTCACTATAATCAAGCACCTCGAACAGTGACAGGCAAGGGGACTCACTATAATCAATCACCTCAAAGGAGACATAATTTTACCACGTCCATGTTGTTGTCTCTGGATCATGCTGAGAGTAAAAGGAAACACAAATTTCTACTTAGCTGTTGAATGGGTCACCTCAAAATTTTTTCCGTGATGTTTGCATATCAATTGTACTTTTTTGCAGTTATTTGAATTATTGCCATTGCGTTTTCATTATAAAAAAAATTCAAAAGTTGAAAATTTCTAAATTTTTTCAGTTTTTTTCGTGAAAAATACGCCATATTATTTTTTAAGAGTGTTTTAGCAAAAAGTAAGTGTCACTATTCGAAAGAACAGGTCAAAATACGCCGGATAAGATCTTTCCGAAATTTTTCAAAACCTCCTTTTTAGTTGCAAAAGAGCCCTCTAAGAATTTGTCTGAGTAATTGCTTATTAAATTTTGAGTTTTTTGGAATTTTGCAAAATATGGCCATTTTGAAGAGGTTAAAAATATTTTAGAATCATGAAAAAAATTTTCTCGTAATATCTGAACATCAATCGCACTTTTTTGCAGTATTTTGAATTAATGTCATTGCATTTTCCTTATGAAAAAAATTAATAAAGTTAAAAATTTCCAACTTTTTTAACTTTTTTTCGTGAAAAACACGCCATATTTTCTTGCAGGAGTATTTTAACAAAAAATCAGTAGCACCCTTCGAAAGAACAGATCAAAATACGTCGGATATGATCTTTTTCAAATTCTTTCAAACCTTTCTTTTACTTGAAAAAAAGCCTTGAAAAAGTTGTTGAAAATTCGGGGTCTTGGTCGTTAATGGGTTAAATTAATGAGAAAATATTCTTAACCGTTTATACTTTCTAAAACAACTTTTTTTCTTTTATAATAATTCAAATGTTTGATAAATATTCCTGCCGTTGCCAGATGGGAAGGATCCACGGAACATTAGGATGGAGTAGATTACACTATAGTGATGGTAGGTGGAACCGTGGGATGTCTAATGTAGACTGACTTCGGCCCGCCTACTAGGCAGAGGAGGTGGCTCACGCGTGGTAATGTGGCTTGCCAGAGACAACTCCCGTAAAGCTGCTCCTACTGGGTTGCGCTGCTATTTCTTCACCTCGCATGGTTTGCTAGTATCCGTAGGGCTTGATGAGGACTCCGTTCCCTCTCGGTAGCTAACTTTTCTCTTTTTCAAATTAGATTACAATAATTCCTCGTTACCCCTCTTACTCATTTAATTTCTTCATGATTTTGGAAAACTCTCTACTCCCGTCCTTCTTAGAATTGTAATGTATTAACTATCAGTATATTACCGTTCTCCGAAACGTTGATACCTTGATTAATTAAAGTTGTTACCAACGAATAATGGGCGAAGAGAGCAGAGGACTAAGAGAAAGTGGATGTGTTTTGTGCGTATTTAGTTTTTTAACTTTCAAAACTTTTCTTATTTCAATGAATTTTCTTGTCAAATATTAATTATTCCGTGATTTTGTTTTTCAGTTTAACCGTTTTGATTAGTCATCATCGATTAAAATTCGTCTATAAAAGTTGGTTTCTATTAATATGTATTAGTTCATAAGTCTTAGGGTATGTTTGGTTTTGTATAACTTTTCTGTTTGTGCATCGAAATGTTGTTTTGCTTTTTTATTAATATTCTGTAATAATTTTATTCAGCCTGAAGAGGAGGGTATATACCCTTAAGCCCTCAAGATGTCGCAAAATTAAAATTAAAAAAAAAATTTTAATCATATTTTTTTATGAAAGCTATAACGTTAAATCTAACAGTTGGATTTGCTATTTATCTATTTATTTGAATAATTTAAATTAAATTTCTAGTTATCGAAGAATTAAGAACCCAGTAGACTAACATATTCAGAGTTATATTTCTAAGTACCGTAAAGTTTAAGGTCTCGGGCAGTTAAATTAATGTCCTAACCGAATAAATTTCTATTTTAAAAAACAGAGTGTAAAACTTTACCTTTGAATATACTGAATATTAAATTATTTGGTAATAAAGAATACATACTTTTAATTAGTACTTGCAGAGCTTGGTTATCTAAAACACCGTTATCAATTTGGTAGGGTATGACAGTGGTTAAGTACTGAAACAAAAAGGATTATTTTACATTTATGGTAATTGAAATTTATAATAAATATTCATTGTAAATGATGCTTATTATATTATATTAATGATTACTCTAAAACGATAAATGTCTTTAGTAAATTAAATATCGATGAAAATTGCTTAGTAATGAAATACTGGAAGAAGACATATAGAATAAAATTGAATATATAACCTACGCAATTGATATTTACACATTCATTAGGATTTCTATAAGAGTCCATACAAAGGCGAGGGGCCACTCACTCGGTAATCATGTAAAAGAATTCTTGCGTTTCCATACAAGATTTCCAAAGATTACTTAGGATTACTCGGATTCCTTTCTGAAACTGCCAACTTGAAAATTTACTAAAGATTACCGAAGATTACCCAAGATTACCACATATTCTATGAGAATACTAAAGATTTCTTGCCTTCATAAAAGATTACTATGTATTTTGAATTAAAAGATCGGGAATACTTGAAGATTTTAATAATACCCCTAAAATGAGGGTTTTTCATGGCTGTGATTTCGAATTTGCTATCAATTTTCTATTTTACATGGTAAAATTATTGTTATTGCAAAATTAATAAACAAATTCAGTGTATGCTGACAGTTAGACATTTTTCTTGCGAAAAAAGTTACTCAGAGTCCAGAGATGTATTCGGGGGTTGGTGACGGCTGCAATTTCGAATATGTTGTCAATTTTCTATTTTACATTGTAACATTATTGTTATTGCAAAATTAATAAACAAATTCAGTGTATATTGACATATTTACGTTTTTCTCGCGAAAAAATTTACTCGGGAGTTTTCAATGGCTGCGATTTCAAATTTGCTATCATTTTTCTATTTTACATTGTATCATTA
>UELU01082263.1:0-15411 GCA_900490025.1 Megastigmus dorsalis
GTCTCTCTGTCTCTCTCTCTCTCTCTGTCTCTCTGTCTCTCTGTCGGAGAGCCTGTCTCATAAGGGCTAATGTTAAATACCCGTAAATACCTCAACTTTAATTTACAATATTTTTAATTTTTACAGGATAACTCGCCTCAAAATTTAGAAAATATATTCAGTAAATCCTCCAGAATATTTCTACGTAATTATTTTTTATGCCTTAGAAAGTCGGATTAACCCTAGACCTGCCTTAAAACTTAACAAAAACAAAAAAACTGAAACAAATCATATCTCACAAAAAAGGACGACATAACTTTGACCGAGTGGCATGTGGAACCGCACAGATCTGGGATGGTAAAAATCATTTTTAGCAACGCATTTTAATAAAAAAAAATACCTTGTTTATTAATTTTCTACTATTCTATAAATTTTAGGAAGTTCTTAAGAGAGTAGTTAGAATGAACTGATGAAGCGAGAGGGTCCAGCAAGGCGAAACAAGAAAACAAATGAAGTATGTATGTGTGAGTGAAAGAAGGAAGAGCGAAAGATATAAGCGTGCGAAGGAGAACGAAGAAGACGAGGCATCATCAGCACAGAGGCCAGAAGATAGGAGTATTCCAACTTTTCATCGGGAGTGAGCAACGGGTGACGGGTTAGTTGAGAAAACGCGAAAAGTTGATTATAAGAGTAGCAAGCCATGGGGCTAGGTAAACGCTGCCTTACAAATGGCGCCTTAACGTGGTATATTAATTCGCGATAAACGAGACCGTGCGGATTAGTCTCGATATTAAATTAAAAAATTCTCGAAATTAAAGTAAATTCTAAAGTCTGTATATAGTGTGGAATTTCGGCTCGGTAAGTATAAGAGCAAGCAGTGTTGTGGTTTACGTTTCGCGACCGCTGCGCCACCCGCTGTCCGAACGTTCGAAAGTGCTAGTTGCTCCGTTTTAAGTATCTTAACGCGAGACAGTATAACTTGAAATATTATTTCGCAAATAATTATTTCGATAGTCGAGAAATCGTACAGTAGGTCTTATCGTTACAATAACTAGGAATATATAGTCAACACCGGCACGGTTGACGAAGCGAGCGAGGTACTACAGTGATAGAGTAAGAGAGAGAGTGTATATAGATATACAACGCCACATACAGAACGCCGGCAATCAGAATCTTATACGCGATTCGAATTGCAACGGACGTGCCCGGAAACTGGAATAAAGGTAGATTAGAATTTTAGGGGTTAAAAATCAAATGTTAAAAAGAGAAAAATTTTGCGTTTAAAGCAGCATTCAATTATCTGGATTATTTTTACGACACAATAAATTGGAATTTTAATTAGTTATTAGTTAAAACAGTTTGGTGCGTTACTAAATTTTTTTTTTTTGATTATAGCGGTACATCGGGATGTCAAAAGTTGAACAAAATAAAAAGTCAACTTGGAGAATTTTTCTGGCGATACGGTAAAATATAATATAAGAAAATTTTTTTTAGTGTTTGTCTTTAATTCCTCTGGTGGTAAAGAAGAAAATAACACAATGTAATTGAGTTTTAAAAATTGTTTTTTTCTCTCCACATAAATTAAAATTTTTTTTATCTCTTCACTTGAATTAAAAATTTTTTTTCTCCCTTCATTTAATTTATACATCTTTTTTCCTCTTTTCAAGTAAATTTAAAAATTTTTTTTTGTCCATTCAATTAAAATTAGTAATTTAATTTTTCTCCACTTAATTTAAAATTTTTTTTTTCTTTCTTTAGTTAACTGCAAAATTTTTGGTTTCTCTCGTCAGTTAAATTTAAAAATTTTTTTTCTTCTCATTTAAATTAAAATTTTTTTCTGAATTCTTTCTCCACTTAACCCGCCAGCCAAAACCGTAGCGCTAGGAAAATTCGGAAATAAAACTATACAAATAAATCTTGCAGAGTAATTTGGAAATTAAATTCGTTTCAATTTAGTTAAGTATAACTTTTTTTTAAGTCACGATGAATCCATAAATCCCAGAGTTTTTAAATGCAACCCTAGAATTCTAATCGCAATCGGCGATAAAAATATGGGCGGAAAATCTATCAGAAGCAGATCTGATAAGACAACTAGCGAAATACTCTTTAAACGTGGAGGGCAATATCACAGATCTGCAAGTTAGATTGGCGCGATTTATGGTGATACAACGCGGGATTGAAAAAGTGCCTTGGGACCTGGAGGACGCAAACTTCAATTTCACGCACAGCCTCTGCGCAGAACTACAGTATTTAGGCAGGCAAGAAGCTAACGAGCTCAACGCAACATTTACGCGTGAAGAACCGCAACCATCGTATAGCAATGAGCAGCAACAAAATCCGTCAGCGAAACAAATAGATACTCAGAGGGGAGTAATTTTGGAACCATCTCACGAGGCGAAAAGCAAGTTCACGCCACGAAGTAGCGGGGTAGAACGGGACGCGCCGCTGATTGACTTGACAGACGACGGCTCAGCAACGCTGATTGGAACAACGGCAGGACCGCGAGTAAATTATGCTTTTTCTTCAACGATAACAGCGAATCAAATTAGACACGCGCAGTCGTATTTTGAACGTCATTTAAATAATCTTACGTATGAGTTAAACTCACGCGAATCCGATCGGAATAGAAATGCGAATCAAACAACCACCGAGACGTTAAGTGAAAATATCTATATCAATCCGAGACAAATTGCAGAAATCAGGCCTAACGTTCACTCAGCGCAGAATAATATCCAATCACAAGAAAATCGGACAAATACTACATATTTTCCACCATATTCTCTAAATGGATTGCCTACCACAGAGAGAGAGTGCCAAGGATAAACCGTGACTACAAGAAAGAATGATACCTCAAGTCATAACGTCCATTCAAGAACCCAGGCCAACTCGATCGTTCGATCCACTCAGCACTAGAGTAGTGACAGCATATAAATTTAATCCAAAAAAATTAATAAAAGGCTGGATAATTAAATTTGCAGGGGGATCAGACTCAAGCGCAGAAGAATTTCTGTGTAGAATTGAGGAATCGAGATGCGGTACAGAAATAACAGATAAAGATCAGTTAGAAGCCTTTCCAGATCTATTAAGAGATATGGCGGCGAAATGGGCGAGACTGGAAAGAATAAATTGGCGCTCTTGGCAAGACTTTATTCAAGATTTTAGAGAACACTATGGAGACCAAATCTTTCAAGTGAGAATCCAAGAAGAAGCTTTTTCGAGAAAACAGGGACCTGGTGAACCGATCATAGACTTGATTACAAACTATCGCTTAATTCTACGATACTTACACCCACAGCCGACAGTCGCCGATCAAGTGCAGATGACGTATAATAATTTGCGCCCAGATTATCGAGACAAAATAAATAAACGAGAAATAAAATCGTTTGAGACATTAGAATATTGGGTAAGGAGTATGAAGCATCACTGATCGCCAGAAAAAAATATCAGGCCCCTCCGAAAAAAGAAAACTCAGCACTACTGGAAACCGCTTTCATTCCGGAAAAATATAAGAAAAATTTATCGAAAACCGCTAAAGATAAAAATAGCCTGGCCGCGGTTGGGGAAGAAGCTGATAATAAATCGCAAACACCGAAAAGCAAATAGTTTACACAAGAAAGAAAGCCGTATCAAGGTCACGACACGGAGTCAAAGACCTCGCAGCGAGAGAAAACCGAACCTGCAAACGACAGCAACGAGGGAAGCGGAGTAAAGAAAGATCGACTTCACTGCTTTAACTGTCAAGGTGGGGACATTGGGCTAAAGACTGCCCATCGTCAAAGAAGGAAAAGCGAACGCAAACACTGAATGACAGTAAACAATTGAAACAGAAGGGTTCGGAAAACTAATCTCGCAAGGCGTGGAGGAGACAAAATCCTCGCAGAAAGCAAAAAGTTTCAAACTAATAACAAATTGTTAAATAAAATCGAGACAAATCCAATCGACCTGGGAGCGATACCATCAAGGGCAACACGATACCGGTACATCAAAAGTTCGATACGGAAATGGAAAAATTCCGTATTCAATGGGACGCCATGAAAAAAGAGATGGAAAATCTGAACACTCAAATCGAACTAGATATAAATGCCAACCAGAAAATCTCTTCAAAGAGAAAAATAAACGCTTTAGCATCATTCCTCAAGATGATACAGGAAACAAACGCTTCAATGAAACAGGAAGCGAAAGTAAAATCAAAATTCCGAATAGGTGAGCCAGCGGAGTTGGGAAAATTCCGAGAGGTGAGTGAATATTGTCACCCCCTCGGTCCAGAAATACACCAAGATAATCGATTTTTTTTTAAATCGAGGTGGCGGGGACTCAAATGCTAGCTCTAGTGGACTCAGGTGCGTCCAAGACGTAGGTGGGAACAAAGTCCGCTGAGAAGTTCGGAAACGGGGTTTTCGATACTTCAGATGCGCGAACGATCAGATTAGCAAACGGAACACTCGAAAAGATTTCAGGGCAAATCAGACTACCCTATATCGTAAAGGCGCTAGCATATAAATGTGTCCTTAGTTTTGACGCCTTGGAAGTATTTGAAATTGAGATAAATTTCAAATCACGAGAGTGGCGTATGGCTGACAGTCCTCCTATTTCGATACACGACATACTTTCGAGACAGATGAAGAAATAGCTGGTATTTCAGAACTAACTGATAGTCAAACTGAAATACTAGAAAAGATGTTGAACGATTTAATACCCGTTCGACGAGGAAAACTGGGCACGACCAATCTGGATATACATTTGATAGACGTGCAAGGAAATAAGCCGATAAAGCAACGGTACTACACAGTATTGCCAAAAATCCGCGAAATAATGTATGCAGAAGTGGATAAAATGCTAAAAGACGACACTATAGAGCCATCGAGAAGTAATTGGTCAAGACCAATAGTCATGGCTAGAAAATCTAACGGTACCTACCGACTATGCTTAGATTTTCGCCGTCTGAACGAGTTAACAAAAAAGGATGCCTATCCTCTACCAAGGATGGACGAGATACTAAAACAACTAAGTGCAGCGAAATTTATAAGTACCATAGATCTGAGTCAAGCATACGTACAAGTACCATTGGAGGCCAATTCTAAGGAATTGACAGCCTTTACGGTACCAGGCCGAGGACTCTTCCAGTTCACGAGAATGACGTTTGGCCTATCGAATGCACCTGCAACATTCCAAAGAATTATCGACAGAGTCATAACATCCGAACTACAACCTTATGCATTTTCGTACTTGGAGGACATTGTAGTTGTCTCGGATACATTCGAAGAACATTTAACATGGCTAAGGTTCTAATAGCAGTGCGAGAGAGTTCTATATCGCGAATCGCCCTCACGACATTTGTACGTTTTTAATGGATTTGTGTAGTGTCTGTATACTTTAGAATTGCATTAAAGAATTTCGACATCCCGCATAACCTTGCAACGCTTTGCTTTCTGGCCTGCACACTACTCATTTTCCTCTCTAGCTTCCCGGACAAGGAGAAGCCGGCCAACATCGGGACCTGCGATAAAGGTAGGAGTATTCCAACTTGTCATCGGGAGTGAACAACGGGCGACGGGTTAATAGGAAAAACGCGAACAGTTGATGGTAAGAGTAGCAAGTCACGGGGCTAGGTAAACGCTACCTTACAGTACATTTAACTTTAACCCATTAACGACAAAAAAGCCTAATTTTTTTGTTGATTTTCCACGCGATTTTTTCCGTAGTTATAGGCCTTAGAAAAAATTTGCAAACAAGTGTTTCGACATAAAATTGAATGGCCTTTCAGAATCTATGCTCAAAATTCTGATTGACGGCGTAAAAAAGTTATAGCCAATTAAACAAAAAAAAAACGTGAAAATTTCTGCAAAAAATCAAATTTGCGATTTTTTTTAGCAATGTTATTTTGAAGGAATCATGATATAAATATGATCACGAGTGATCACGACTATCAAAGTATCTTAGAAAATTTTGGTGGAATTTTTGAACCACTCCTTCCAACAAAATGGCGGCCAAATCGAAAAAAGATTATAAAAAACATAACTCATTTTTTTTTCTTGGAAACTATTGAGTTTAGAGAAAAAGTTTATGGAATAAAAATGTCTTAAAATTGCTCATAGAAGACCCTCAATTTTTTCAGAATTTTTGGAGAAAATTTTTGAGTTTTTGGAAAACTTGGAAAATACAATTTTCCAAAATCATCTCCAAAAATTCTGAAAAAATTTGAGAGGGTTTTACGATCAATTCTAAGACATTTCTGTTCTATAAACTTTTTCTCTAAACTCAATATTTTTCGAGAAAAAAACATTTTATGTCATGATCACAGAAGTGTGTAATATTTTTCACACAGAATAAAGAACAGCTAACAGTAGTATGGTAATGTTTTGCCTTGTTTCAGTGTGAACTAGTACACCTTGTACAGCGTATAATAATAATATATGTATAAACATATCAAAAAGTCAATTTAGAAATTTTTTATATAAGCTCATTTTTATTACTTGCTAGGCTCGTGTTATTTTGTGCCAATACAATTACGGTCGAATCGAAGTGATTGTTTTCCCTGTCTGAAGTCGAGATATTTCATGCGATCAGTCGATAAGAGGCATTGATAACCATAGTTATTGTTTTCATTACGTATTTTTATTATTTTATATTACAATGTCGCAAAAACGTAAAAGACGTTCCACTCCCTCTCATGAAATGTATGAAATTGATACATCAAAGAACACCTTCGATGATATAGTTACCGTTCCAAATGCTGATAATTCTGGTTTTGATGCATCAGATTTCGATACTGATTCGGATGATGAAATTTCTAATATAACTTTCAAAGAAGCTTGTAAAACCTATACTGAAGCTCAAACTAAATTAGAAGTAAACCATGTTTTAATTGGGTGGAAGGAGTAAAAAAATATATTGATGATATGGAAGACAAAATTTTATTGAAAGACTCAATAATAAAGAAAATACGAGAAAGTGAGCCAGTAGAACTGTTTGAAACATTTTTCTGTACGGAAATGAAGCAATATATTATAGACGCTTGTAAAGAAAATAATTTCGATTTAAATTTACAAGACTTCAATACATTTGTGGGAATAATCATTTTGACTTCATTCAACAAAAGGAAATCTCAGAGAGACTACTGGTCAATAGATACCTTTTTATCTTGTAACGTTGTTTCCTGTGCAATGCCTCGTAATAAGTTTGAAGAGATCAAATCAAAATTAAAATATTCAAAAACAAAAGATAAAGATCCGACTGACTATGGTTGGCGTGTCCGTTCACTACTAAACCTATTTCAAACTAATATTTTGAAGTTCGGTATATGGAAAAGTGCTCTTTCCATCGATGAAATGATGGCTAAGTTGCATGCGAGGACGGCACTAAAACAATTCATTCGAGGGGAACCCATACGATTTGGTCTCAAATTCTGGGGTCTCTGTACTTCCGATGGTTTCGTATTAGGTCTTCACTTATACTGCGGAAAAAATTCTACAACGGGAAGTAAATTTAGTAAGTGTGCATTAGGTTCTCGGGTTCTCATGAACTTACTACAACAGTTTTTCGGTGTTATACCTCAGGGCAAAAAGTCTATGTTCCATGTATATTTTGATAATTTTTTCACAAGCTTGAGTATGCCGTGAAGCATGATCAGAACAGCGGTATGAATTACATTACTGTGATGGATTCAAAACCAGTTTCAATTGTTTCTACTGCTGCAGGGGTAACTCCATTATCCTCTTCAAAGAGATATAGTAAGAAAGAACGAAATAAAGTTGAGGTACCTTTTCCGAGGGCTATTAGCGTCTATAATAGTTTTATGGGTGGCAATGATGTCCACGACGGACATTGCAACAATTTGCTTCCGACTATTCGTTCAAAAAAATGGACGTGGCTAGTTTTTTTAAGACTAATCCAAGCTTCGATTGTAAATGCTACTGTCATATTCAATGCTGTCAGTGATGAGGGAAAAAGAGTTCGAACAAAAAATTTTGTACTTTCAATAGCTAAAAATTACATGACGCAAGGGTAACGAAAAAGCAAACGAAACTCTAACTTTGTTCTTATTGTCTCGTAAGAACGAGAATTATCTGCGAAAATTGTGATTTATCGTTTTGTGTTGAATGTTTCAAAAAAAAACACTGAAAAATTCGTATTCCAGTGAGAGGCAAGGGGACTCACTCAAATCAAGCACCCCAAAGGAGACAAAAATTTACTACGTCCTCGTCGTTGTCGCTGGGTTATGCAAAGAGTAGAATATGTTTTTCTCTCGAAACCTATTTACTTTAGAGAAAAAGTTTATAGAACAGAAATATCTTAGAATTGATCATAAAACTCCCTCAAATCTTTTCAGAATTTTTGGAGATGATTTTGGAAAATTGTATTTTCCAAGTTTTCCAAAAACTCAAAAATTTTCTCCAAAAATTCTGAAAAAATTTGAGGGTATTCTATGATCAATTTTAAGATATTTTTGTTCCATAAACTTTTTCTGTAAACTCAATAGTTTCCAAGAAAAAAAATGAGTTATATTTTTTATGATCTTTTATCGATTTGGCCGCCATTTTGTTGGAAGAAGTGGTTCAAAAGTTCCACCAAAATTCCCTGAGATACTTTATATCGCAAATTTGATTTTTTGCAAAAATTTTCACTTTTTTTTTTGTTTAATTGGCTATAACTTTTTTATTATGCAGTCAATCACAATTTTGAGCCCAGATTCTGAAAAGGCATTCAATTTTATGTCGAAACACCTGTTTGCAAATTTTTTCTAAGGTCTAATAACTACGGAAAAAATCGCGTCGAAAATCAACAAAAAAATCAGGCTTTTTGGTCGTTAATGGGTTAAAGAAATTCCACCAACAAGTAGATCTTCGGCAAGTTTTACTATTTAATATTTATTTTAATGATAAATATTGTAAAATATTAATGTTTTAAAAGTTTATTTGATTAAGACATGTTTGTTTTTTATTCTACTTTTATTACAATAATATAAAGTTTATTAAATATTACTTTAAATTGAGAAAAAAGGGTGCCAACGTCAAAGTTAACGAATCTGTAGAATTACCCATGGGAATTTTCGAACTTTAAGAAGGTATATCTTAGTTTTCCTTGGGTCTAGACAGCTGATTCTATTTGAAAAATGTTTTTTATTTTTTAATCTATACAATTATACAATAAATTAATGGGCCCTGTAATGCATTAATTCATTTATATTTTTATTATGTGAAAGGATATCACCAGAAAAACTGATAGCCTATATAGTACCTTAAATTTCAGAGCTCGGGCATAAGAAAATCGTAGGACGGTGTCAGGTAAAGCTATGCTAGAATCGGAATTATGGCTACTCAAGTTAGTACGCTGATTTTCGATACGTGGTACGCGTTTTTCCGATACTACATGCCGTTGTAGTATAGCAATAATTTCAGCTGCTAGCCTTAGCGGCTTAGCATCTCTACTTTTGGGGTTAGGTGCAATTCTGATTCACCATACCAATATGCGTTTTTCCAATGTAACTGGTTTCCATACTAATTTCAAATTTGTTACACATTTTGCAAATTAACTTTATGAATATCTGTCAACGCAAAATAAAATAAACAATAATACAAATATAAAATTAATAAACAAATTCAGTGTCTCATACTATTTAAACAATTTTGTAGCTAAAAAATTTACTCGGGGGTTTTCAATGACTCTGATTGCAAATCTGAAATAGGTATTAAATTTGACTTTGCAAAATGATTGTTATTGCAAAATTAATGAAGAAATTCCGTGTCACTTACTAATTAAACAATTTTGTAGACGAAATTTTACTCGGGAGTTTTCAATCATTCTGATTGCAAATCTGGTAATAGCTACTTAATTTGACATTGATTGTTTCGGATGACATTCATTATATCCTAGATTGAAATAAATATTTGGGATCGTCATAGCTACAATTAATTTGATTCAAGGAAATGTTTCGTAAACACTACACTCTAAACTCCAAAATAAAAAAATTGACGCAGAAAAGTAGGAATTGACTTTAAAGTAGCCATTTATTTTCAAAATTTCACAGATCCTTTTCTCTGAAACTATGGAAGGTAAAAGAACTTAAGGGGATGTCGGAGCAATAAACGTATTTCTTTATTCGATTATATCTTTTTCTATTAATGGTAAAAATGAATTCTGAGAGTTACTTGCTCTAGTTCTCAATATAATAAATCGTTTTGTGTAATTTCATGTGGTTATGGTTTATCGTTTTTACAAAAACTTGGAACTAGTAAGAGGTGTTTATTCATTGAAAGTTAACCTTAAAATTATGGATATGCCTATTGCTGCGTGTAACTTTTTTTATTTATAATTTTAAGAAATATTAAGAGTTAGGTACGCTAGTGCTAACTATAATTAATTATTCTGTGCAATATGAGGTTTATTGGACTTATCGGTTTTCCAAAAACTTGGAACTACGAACTATTGAGGAGAGGCGATGCTCCGACATCCTCTTAATTATAGTGTTTTAAACATGCTTTCTCTTGCACTATATCATGGTAGGGTTTGCAATAACTTCTCTATTGATTTTTACAGATCAAAAGTATTAGTGATTGATCGATGAGCACTGGGAATACTAAAATTCTGAATATATAGGGATATAAGTACAAACTAAATTTTTTTTAATTATTTTTTTTTTACTTTAAGGCTTCTCTAACAATTTTAGAATCTTTAAAGACATATTTAGTTTTGGAATGCTTTAAAAACTTTTAAAACTTGGCACACGTAACTTTTTATTTTGCAACGTTAAGACCTACCCCCGGATGCTCGAGTAAACCAGGGTTTTAGGGAAGGGGTGAACTCGTGAATAAATAGTACAACTGTTTATGAAAAATAATAAAAATAAAACATTTACTCCATAGGTGGTGGTGGAAGACATTTAGAGATGTCTGAAACAAAGTAAAAATATGACGAGTTGTATTATCGATGATTCTCAGTTTAGTTTTACAATTATGCGACTAGTACGTGATTCCGAAGAGCTATTCCAGCGAGAATAAGTTATATGTACGAGCGAGGCGTCTCTACACGAATATGTCCTAACTAAGGTACCAGTCCAGACGCGATGTCCCTACGATGATTTCTTAATAGTGTCGGTAACGAGGGGCACCTCAGTTACCGACATTTCACAAAACGCGGGTATAATGCCTAAACATAGGCAAGAAGAACGGCTGTTATTGGTGTAGGACGCTGTCGTGCACGGAGGAGCCTCTCACGTGCCGGTTATCGATCCTCGTCGCTTTCACCCTGGGGCACCAGAGGTGGAGGGGGCGAGTACGTCACGTTAGTCTTTATTCCCTACCTGGAGCACGAGCGTATTGAATAAAGTCCGAACGTATAGCGGGGTGGCTCGTATTACCCCATGTTCTGATTAAGTCAAGGAGCGCCTTAGGCATAGTCGGAACGATGGGGCCAGATGGTTATACCGTCACCAGGAGCACCTGTGGAGCATTGGGGATATTCGACCCGGGTCTTAGCAACCCGACTACTAGAGCACCAGATAGTCGCGTTGATTAGGACTCTAGGAGTTTCAAGCGTGAAGGAGCTCCTTACACGCCTGAAGCACCAGGTGAATACTGTCGATTTGAGAGCTTACGCCGCGTTATAAAGGCTTTCAAATCGGCGGCAATCGGTAGCGGTGTAACGTCACCAGCGTTGCTAGGCAACGCTGGTTCCGCTGTACGCACGATTTCGCTCGCGCTCGTAGTGGGTCCTAGCTTGACCGTATGAATTTCGCGACTGCGCGCAAACATATGAGCGTGCCATCGCAATTTTCAAAATTTCACACATCTTTTTCTCTGAAACTATGGAAGGTAAATGAACTTAATTATAGTGTTTTAAACATGCTTTTTCTTGCACTGCACCATGGCATTGTTTGCAATAACTTGCGTATTGATTTTTAAAGATCAAAAATTTTAGTGATTGATCGATGAGCACTGGGAATACTAAAATTCTGTATATATAGGGATATACGTACAAAATAAATTTTTTTTAATCATTTTTTTTATTTTAAGGCTACTCTAACTATTTTAGAACATTTAAAACCATATTTAGATTTGAGAGAGAGAGAGAGAGTCAGTAAATTTTTGCATTTTGTATTCCGTGAAGATCAATAAAATCACCTTACCTAGTTTGAACAATAAAGGAATAATAAATATCATTCAATAAATACTCTATTATTTTATTTTATCTAATATAGATATTTTTTGTATGAGATAAAATTTAAATTATGCTGATTGAGTATATATTCTTATTGATTTTAAATATCCGAAAATCTACTTATTAACTATATAAATTAATATAAGTTATTTGTTATAATTCCTTAGCCATATCAAAAATTCGATTTTTCTAAATATCGTGGCTTGGTCGAATCTCGATCATCACGTACATTATGTAATGTCCTCAAATTATTCATTCAAATAATATTATATATAATATATAGTCCTATATAACAATATATATTATTATAGGATTTTGCAGTAATTAATGTTTTTGATATTTCCGTTGAGCGTATATATGACAATAAGGTGTAATTGTTTAATGTATTAAATTATGAATTGGCAAAATAGATATATATATATTTAAAATAATTTTACATCGTTAAGGTCAAAAAGCAAGTACGAGTTTTAGTCTATAGTGTTTACGAAACATTTCCTTGAATCAAATTAATTGTAGCTATGACGATCCCAAATATTTATTTCAATCTACGATATAATGAATGTCATCCGAAACAATCAATGTCAAATTAAGTAGCTATTACCAGATTTGCAATCAGAATGATTGAAAACTCCCGAGTAAAATTTCGTCTACAAAATTGTTTAAATAATACGAGATACTGAATTTCTTCATTAATTTTGCAATAACAATCATTTTGCAATTTCAAATTAAATACCTATTATCAGATTTGCAATCAAAGCCATTAAAAACCCCCTAGTAAATTTTTCAGCTACAAAATTGTTTAATTAGTTCGTGATGCTAAATTCCTTCATTAATTTTGCAATAACAATCACTTTGTAATGTCAAATTAAATACCTATTGTCAAATTTGCAATCAGAGTTATTGAAAACCCCCGAGTAAATTTTTTAGCTACAAAATTATTTGAATAGTATGAGACACTGAATTTGTTTATTAATTTTATATTTGTATTATTGTTTATTTTATTTTGCATTGACAGGTATTCATAAAGTTAATTTGCAAAATGTGTAACAAATTTGAAATTAGTATGCAAAACCGTTACATTGGAAAAACGCATATTGGCATGGTGAATCAGAATTGCACCTAACCCCAAAAATTATTGCTATACTACAACGGCATGTGGTATCGGAAAAACCCGTACCACCTATCGAAAATCAGCGTACTAACTTTAGCAGCCGTAATTCCGATACTAGCATAGCTTTACCTGACACCATCCTAGGATTTTCTTATGCCCGAGCACTGAAATTTAAGGTACTATGTGTAGTACAGTAACTATGTACCAATCACTCGAAAATAAGATACTTAGTATTATAAGTTAGCATTCTGCTAGGAATTAGTATCAGTTTTTCTGGTGATTTCATTTCTCCGTGTAGCTACTTTTCTTCTGCAAGTCGCATAACATTTTCAAAGAAAGATGAATTGTCCAGTGCACTAGCATCAAAAATGTATTCTTTGCCACTTAATTCTTGAGTACTTTTATACTTGATAGAGGTAGTAACTGAAGATAAAACTGCCTTTTTTCCAATAGCACTTGACTTCTGTTGGCGAAGGTTCTGATGAACATCTGTGAAGCCACATAACAAAGCCACCGCATGTTTACATCCACCTAAAAATATTAAATATATATATTTTTTTTAAATTATATAAAGTGAAATTCAAACTTCATTCTACTAAGTAAATGTATGTATATTAAATATGTGTCTGAAATAGTATGTTATGCACCTAGGGAGGGAAAACCTTCAATCAATCAAAGACGAATCAAAGGTGAGGGTGGCACACACCAGGTTAAGGCTGGCCCCTCCCGAGTAGCGTATACTATTTTTTTGTCTTGCAAGGACGAAAATACAACATTCTCAACAGGCGCTGAAAAAGAAAGTGGTACTTTCGGCCTGCTAGGCAAAAAATACTGTTTACAATCAATGATTATTTTTCAATAATTACCTTTTGCTGCTGGACAATCATTACACTTTACAGTAGTTACTTCTTCATTTTCTTCATTTTCTTCATTTATGGCAATACAAACTAAATAAGACTTCTTTCTCACCTTATGTTCAGGACATGCTCGAAATTTCGCAAAACAAGTCAGTCCTTCTCTCCGGAGTCAGACATAACCTACAACTGCATGACCATAGTTTTCAGACCCTGCCCTGTAAATTAATTTTTCTTAACTACTTTTTTCCTAAATTATATACCTAAACCATAAATATGTAGATAAAAATATACTTCAAACGGTTATATTTTCACTTACTTGAATGTTTCGACTGCTCGCACCTCAGGAACATTGAATTCTTCACCGTTGTAAAAGAATCACAACACTGTAAGTTCACTCACATCCGGTAAATTTCTTGAGTCAGCTTTTGTAACACCAGACTCAACCATTTTTTTTAAATCCCCGTTTAATTAAAAAGATATCCGCATACAATACTTTTAATTGTATGTTTGGTTTAATGAAAATTTTAATGAATCTTTTTATAAAAAAATTCCTTATGTTGCATATTATAAGAATATATTTATTTATTTATTTAAACCAGAAAATAAGTTTACAGTGGAAACCCTACCGAGGTAAATTTTTACCTGTGCGTAGGTCCGGTATACAAAAAATACATAGCTTAAACAAACTTAATTACTAAACTAATACTATTTTTTATTATAAGCAGTAATATGTTAATAGTTACTCTTGTGATTTAGTTATTTATACAAAGCTTGAGTGTGTAATGATGTTACTCACCTAGATTTTTTTTAAATTTGAAAGTTTTTTAACATAACATAACATAATCTTAATGCTCTAATATAATCAATATAAATTTTTCATTATTTAACAAATGATATATCTTTTAAGATTAAAAAAAAGAAATTCTACAGTGTTATTGGTCGTTTGATATTATCCATTTTTTTAATTTTTTTTTTGACAGCCATTTTCCTGTGATCTAATGTTTTGAGATCGTTAGGCAGGGAATTGAACAGTCTTATAGCCACAATGTAGCTATTCTTATTGCTTATTGTTTTAGACATTTTAGGTAGTTGTATATTTTTGTTTCGAGTTTTACTATTTGTTGCGAGATACTTACTTCTTAAGGTCTCATAATGATAAATTAGAGATTCAAAGCAAAATTTTGATTTAAACTCATTGGACGGTTTTCTATCACAAATTTGTTAGTATATATAATTCTTAATATTCTATTTTGAACTTTTTGCAACAAATTTAGATTATTATTGTAGGCACCACACCAAGCTATGTTC
>UELU01082264.1:0-11861 GCA_900490025.1 Megastigmus dorsalis
ATAGATAGATATATGTTTATTTGCAAATTAGTACAAAATTAAATTGTAACCATAAACATGGTTTTACATTTATAACATACAGTCTTCTTTTTCACTAATCTATGTATAATATTACACTTAATTATTTACTATCTATGATATCACAGCATAAGTTAAAATTTAATACAAAAATCAGTCTTAAAATGTTTAGAGTAATATCACAGAGCGTCCTATTTAAAATACAAACAAACAAGGTAAATCTAAGCGGTCTATATCTATCAGTCAATTTTATTCTAAAATTTAAACATTCACTCATTACATACATGCACCCACTCACACTAATAAATATACTCACATAATTGAAAACGATGTATAGGGGACAAAACCAAATAAGTTAACATAAAGAAAACCCATCTGTCTGTCCCCTGTGTGGGTGTAAGTCTAAGATATTTGGCGCACAAAGATCACAGGCCCAATCTCCAAGTGACTAGGGATCGAACTCGAGGAGCCGTTTAAGGATCGCCGTTTTAAATCCGCGGAGAGAGAGATAGAGATAGAGAGAGAGAGAGAGAGAGAGAGACAGAGAGAGAGTGTACAACCACATACACACACGAAGCCACACGTGTGCACTGGCGCATGGCGAGGCTCGATTGGCTTTCGTGCATCCTATGTATCCGGCTCCCCTTTCGCTCAGACGTCGTCGAAAGCCAGAAACTATATAATGGTTCGGCTCTCTAAGGGAGTATAGAGAGCGAGCGAGTGAGTGAGAGAGGGAGCAAAAACGCTAGCACTCATGGGTGCGCGAGCGCGGATATTGACCAGAGTCACGAGATTTCGTGATTAGACGAGCTCTGACTCTCTCTCTCTCTCTCTCTCTCTCTCTCTCTCTTTCGCTATCACGTTCTCTCGTTCTCCTGCAGTGTTCCTGTCTTTGTTCTATTCTACTCTACTCTATCTCTCCCTCTCTCTCTCCCTCTCTCTCTCTCTCTCTCCTTTTCTCCTATATACTCTTTCGACAGTGCCGTTAGTAACACGCGTCCGGATATTTATGTCCTTTTAAGGTCAAGTACTTTGCGAATATGACGTTTTAGTTAAAATCACCTGCACCGTTACGCGGTGTACACGCGTTACGAGAAGCCGGCACGCGAGTCAAACTGGTTTGCCGATGACGATAATGTTCCTTGTGGGGGAGTCTTTATCATTGCGGGACATTTCTTTTTTCTTTTTTTTTTTTCTTTTCACTTCCCGTATTATAAGCCGAAGACGGAGTAGTTTCTCTCCGGAGACACGTGAAATACAAGTTTCGGATTATATTTTCGTCTTGGTTTACAGGAGTTTTCGTTGATTAAGAGCATGACTAGGGTAAATGAAGGCATGATTCATTTAAAAATTCCTCAGATTTTTCGTTCAAGGCAAAGTTTATTATTACGCGAGCATATATCCAGGATAATAACTGGCCTGGAACACGATTCTTTGACATAAATTGTGCAGGCATAATTTGTGCGAGCTTGACATTGAAAAAGATGTTCCCCTAGTGATAAGAAGTAAAGATTAAAATACACGAATCCCATGTGACAAATAAATACATTTTGCCGTACTAATCGTCTCGTTCGAGTTAAAGTCGTCAAAGTCGATGGTCGTTTTGCGGATAATCGATAAAAATATACGCACGTACACGAAAAAATGTTTAAAGGGTTTTTTTGCGCTACCTCGAAACTGCTAAGGACACAAAGGGAGCAATCCGTCTCTGTAAAAGTTAATAACGCAAGGATGTCCCGAACATTTTTCACCACTCGCTCCTAGTCCAAAAAACAGCGTACTCACAACTTTCAGAATTTTTCTTTGCAATTTTCCGTGACGCCCGCAGAGCTGCGCAGCAATCACACTCTCTCTCTCTCTCTCTCTCTCTTCCTTTTTCCGCCGCGGCGTATCGTCCCTCGATTTTCCCCTAGATCCCCATGGCTTTTTTGCGAGCTACGGATTGACGCGTGAGCGCGCGCGCCGACAGTTATTAGATCGAAACGCGACATGTAGCAGCAGCAGCATCAACGGTGGCGGCGGCAGAGTATATCGTCGAGACGCGAAATCTGCCGCGATATGACGTTCTATTTTCATCTCTCGAGCGTGGAAGGACGGCGCACTATCAAAGGCAATATTTATTTCCGTCTTTTTAAAGCTTATCTGAATAAAAAAGTTTCGGCAGCCACTGCTGCTGTCGCTACCGTGGCTTTTGCGGTGTTGTACAAAGCGCCGAGCCATATAAAGAGAGAAAAAAAGGAGCGAGGCAAGAGCAGCAGGAGCAGCAGCAGCAGCATCATCGCGAAATATTTCTCTGCACGACGCGATATTGAATCAGGTTTTATTGAATGTGGAGAGGAGGGAAGGAAGAGAGAGAGAAAGAGAGAGAGAGAGAAAAAGAGAGATGATATGGAAGGGGAGTGTAGAACCTATTTAATTTTAGTGCCGCTGAAATAATACGAGTAGAGCAGAGACTTTTGCAATAAACAATTATTGTTCACGTAATTTTTGGTTCCTATACAGTTTATGCAAATCGGATGAGCAGCGCTGTGCTCGCTTATCGTGGCAAAAAGAAAACGCTCCATTCTCTTTCTCTGGTTGTTATCCGACGTAAAAGTACTGGTTCAGAAGAGCGAACGTCCAATAAAAAGGAGAAACTTTTACTACTGACTAATACCCCATCCACGAGTCGGATTATCCGAAAGTAAAACCACATCCCAGAAAAGCCCCAGTGTTGAGTTCCGTGGAAAAAAGTCGTACCACTTTACAGCTTCTTTTTGCGCTTTATGCTAAAAGCAATATAACCAGTATTTCATTTTTCTGCTTATTTTTTTCTTTATCTTTTTACAGACTTTATCGAGAGACGTAGCGAGTGTACAGACTAAGGTGATTTTTGATACGATGGCAGCCACAATGACTATGATCTATTTAAAACAATTTGTGCAGATGACGGGATAACCTGCGAGCATAAACAAAGACGATTAACTCAGGTTAACCAATATATTTGGTATTGGACATTTCATACACTTTTCATCTTGAGTATACACGAAATTTTCGAGGCACGCATAAAAAAACAACGTTGTAAATTTTATATTTTACGTGACGCAGTTTTTATAGATGACGCATTACGAGAAGAAAGCGAGACGCTCGTAGCTTGCCCAACTTTTTACCTTTTTAAGACGTTCCTTTTCTTTTACAGCGGTACTGCACTGCACACATCCACATACTCCCGAGATATTCCTGCCTCGCCATTTTATGCGTAACATGTACATAAAAGAATATATCGCTTGATATGAAGTTGGCAGCAACTTCACCGAGATTACATCCATCCCCCAGCACTTCTTCCCTTTTTTATCACAGACAATCCAATACCAAGACGTACGTCTCTCCCCGCGACACTCGCGTAGCATAAATATTAATCACCCGGTTTCTTGAATAAATTCGTAAACAGTTTATCATCCGGCGAGAACCTGATTGCTCGCTCATCATCCCGATTCGATCAAGCCCCGTCGCCCCTCCCCCCCCCCCTCCTTCATCTAATAAAAACAAAGAACAAGGGCCTCCGTCATCGTCGCAAGCATCATCCCCCACCACCGGCAGTTCTAATTACCTGAAAACTCGAGTCCTCCGCGCAGCCCTTGAAAATTCCAATCCCCGGCAACATCATAATAAAACACAGAGAGAGAGAGAGAGAGAGAGAGGAAACGAGTGAGTGAGAGAGAGAGAGGGACTGTGGGAGGAAAGCAAGTAGAAACAAAGGGAAAGGCGGTATAGCAAAGGCTGGCATAGACTATACTCCGAAAATCACCAATAAAGAAAAAATGGAACTTTTTCCAATCAGCCCTAAAATTTGATATTTTGCTCGGCGCGGAGTTATAGGTGAGTTTCCCGCAGCGCAAAATTGAAATGTGCCGAAACGCGAGCGAGAATCTATACACACACACACGCATATTATACATATACATATACACAGGCAGATATATCCCAGTGTACAGGCGAAAGTGCCAGAGAGTCGTTGTTGCTGGGGTTTCCAGCGATGGAACTCGATTCGTACAGCAGCAGCAGCCACTGGAAAACGAGGTAGTAGTAGTAGTATTAGTACTAGCAGTAGTAGTAGAATTGGCGAATGGGAGATCGAGAGAGAGAGAGAGAGAGAGAGAGAGAGAAATACGACGAATACGACGACCACTCTCGGGCATGCTCGATGCGGTCTCTAATTGGAGGCTGTTAACGCATAATTAACGTGGCGTTGTTATCCTCCTATTTCACCGGGGCTACTCTCTCTCTCTCTCTCTCTCGCTCTCTCTCACTCTCTCTCTCTCTCTCTCTCTCTCTCTCTCTCTCTCTCGATCTATCTCTCTCTCTCTCTCTGTCTCTCTCTCTTTCGCTCGCTCGTTCCCCAATCACCGTCTACAACGAGATCCTATACCGTCAATATATACCGCGCTCGTGCGCTAGTGTGTGTTGGCGCGTGCATGTGAGTTTGCGTCTGCTCGACGTGGAGGCTAAGCGGAGGCTCTGCGCGCTCTTGACTGCGTCTGGTTTCCTCTCGTGCAGCGCCGCTCTGTGTGTCTGCAACAGCGCGAGCGTGTGTATACACAGTGAAAATTACGGGAGAATCCAGTCAGCGTGGAAATGAACGCCCCCCCCCTCCTCCGACCCTTCACAAATACTCCGTTGCCCCTCTCCCCCTCCTCCTCCCTGTCGCCGATTTTCATTGTTTCGATTTCAACAGGTATACACGCCCGAGTCTCCGCGCCGCGCGCACGTGCGAGCCTCGCACACTGCACGAGTTGTCATATATATACGTCTTCGGTTCCCTCGGCTCTCGTTTACCTTCTTTTCGCGCATGACTGTCTTCTTCTCTCTGGGTTCTCTCTCTCTCTCTCTCTCTCTGATCTTTTAGGGCTTAGCTCACTTTTCTTGTTCCCTACTTCTGTTTTTCAATCGAAATTAGTATTAATTATTAAAATGAAATAGCATCAAAGTTTCTTCAGATCTTGCCTCCTGTGCGGAATCTGGCTTTTAAAAGCACGGCTGATCCATATTCGAGAGGCGAAGTAGAGCGTATATAGACGGCGAGCTAAACAAAAAGGTCCAGAGAAGAGCAAAAAAGGAGCAAGAGAAAAAAAGGGCAGGCAGACAGCGTAGGTCGTTCCTTATTCGCGTCACAATCACGTACGCTGCACTGCCGCTGATACTGCTGCTGCTGCTGTGGTACCGCAGTGCATCGCTCGTTTCGGTGCTTTAGCGCTCGTCGGCTCTTCACACACGTACGGTATCGCAGAGAGGAAAAATTCGAAGTCGATTTCATAGGGCGGCTCGACACTGCTGCTACTGTTGCTACTGCTACTGCTACTGCTACTGCTGGTGCCGGTGCTTGTGCCGCTGCTGTGCAAGGGGCTTCTATTTTTAGGTAGATAGAGAGGGAGAGAGCGTACGTCATTCTTCACGTCGAGGATTCTCTTTAACGAGGATCCCTCTCTCGGGTTCTCCCAATGCTTTTGCTCGGGTTGTATAATGCAGGTGGGGACGACGACGACGAGTAGCAAAAGCTTCCCGATAAGCGAGTTCCTCGATGCTGCTCCGCGCCGCCGCTATCTTGCCCCTGTCGCTCCGCCTTTTATGGCTAGCTTTGCTTTTTTGAGGAAGGGAAGCGAGCATACCACGCAACTGATGCTCGTGCAAGGAGGTCTTTTCTTCTTTAGCCGCTGCACGAATGGGTTTGGTGGTGTATTATTTTGAATCGTCAAATATTGACATGATTTGGGGATTTCATGCGATAGGACTGTGGGTATAAACAAAGTACTTTGGAAAAAAGTAATAAATTGTTTCATAATGTACATCCTTAAGCATGTCTGTAATCGTACAGTCAAGCGCACACTCACTCCCAGCGTCCCAAAAAAAAGAACAGTTACACACGAGTCGAAAGAGAGAGAGAGAGAGAGAAAGAAAGAGAGAGATCCCTCGCTATCCCCCATTCGTTTGTAGCTCGTATCGATATTTCGCATTTCGCAAAGCCCGCACAGCAGAACCATTCAAAAGCTAAGCTCTCGCAGCGGCCGTGGCATATAGTCATAATGGCAGTAGCACACACAGAGGCGCGCGCGTGCTCGCGAATCCTGTGAGTGTCATACCGAGGAGCTGCTGCTGCTGCTGCTGCTGCTGCAGTACTACCGAGAGAAAAGGAAAGAGAGAGAGAGAGAGAGAGAGAGAGAGAGACAGCATTTTATTCCGTTCCAAGAACAAAAAAAATAATACAAATTACAAGAATAGTACAATACTTTCAATGGTTAATATATACAATAGAATATATCACAGACAGAATCAATATTACAAAAATTAGTCTTTAGCTATCATCATTATACATACACACACATAAAACAGATAATATTTACAAAAAGAAAATCAGTCTAGTTAATGAGTCCCAGTGTGCGCAACAGAGCAACTAAGCCTCCAGGTCAAGGAGGTATTGATAGACCACCGTTTTGAATCTGCGCAAAGATGGTAAAAAGCGCAGTAGATCAGGGAGTGAGTTTCCAAGGTGCCCACCTTGAATCTGAAAAGATCTTATGCCGGTGTCGGCACGCACCCTCGGTATTGAGAGTTCTTTTGCAACACCCCTGCTAGTGCCCCTGGACTGATGTTTATAAAAAAAGCCGCTAGATATTTTGGTTCATTCATCCGGAGCATCTTATACAATATGATGACGGCGAAATAATTCCTCCTCGCATCGACGCGCAACCAGCCCAGTTGCTTCCTACTCTCTAAATTTCAAGCAGTGACTATTCACTTTCTCGCAGTAACCTTCTTATAGTTGGTCGAAATAGTGTATATGCACTGCGAATCGGTGAATATCCACTGATTCACTAGTGATTCACTATTTCGACCAGCTATAAGAAGGTTACTGCGAGAAAGTGAATAGTCGCTGCTTGAAATTTAAAGAGTATAAGGCGTGATGTGCTCATCCCTCTTAGCACCATAAATAAATCTAGCACCCGTATTGTTCAGTCTCTGTATAGTCGTGTTATCTGCTCGTCGGACGACAATAATAAAGACACACTACAGCGCAGTAGTCAAGATGGGGTAAGACCAAGGCCGCAACCAGCCTTTTGCGCAAGTTCTCGGTGGTACTCTCTAAATTTTAAGCAGTGAAAATGTCACTGTATTTGTCAGTGACCGAATATTGACGGACTAAAATCCGTGAAACATTTTACTCCTTTGAAGTTACACTGCTGTAACAGTGAACGTCCAAGATCCGAGAATCGATAAAAATTCTCAGAGCCTTTCGCGCCGGGAATGGAATTCGGTGAGTGGCACTATGTGTACGTTCTGATGCAAATGATATTAAACTCACAGAAAATTTGCAGTAACTAGGTAAGTAATATGCATACTATATGTACACCGTATTAATAATTGAGAGGTTAATTAATTTAATACATAAACGTTATAATTGTATGAATAAAAGCACATAACCTAACATCGGGTTATTTAAGGTTAATTTTAACATTTTCAAGTCCATCCTTTTCTTCAAAAATATTACAGATAACCTGCTGTAAAGGACACTTTCATGAACCGAAGATGTTGGATATTGAAAGATCGTCTATCTGTATCTCAAATTTTTGAATTGTACCCACAGCTACAAGATTTTGATGGTGAAATGGTATAATATACGGAGAAAAAGGATGTAGCAATATTTATGATGAATATACGAAAAATTACTATGTTGCGTACCAAAGCTGTGATATACTCATTTTATGGAGATTTTTCTTATATTCATAATAAATATTACTATGGACATAGTAGTTTTGGCTATAAATTTCTATAAAAATTGTTATGTTGAATAGTAATTTTTGTTATAAACATAAGAAAAATCTCCATAAAATGAGTATATCACAGCTTTGGTACGCAACATAGTAATTTCTCGTATATTCATCATAAATATTACTACATCTTTTTTCTCCGTGTATGAATTTTTTGCATAAATCATTATTTTGGTTGTTTATTCACGGTTTCTGTACATTTGATATTTTTTTTGCAAAATTTCAGAAGAGTAAAGGAAAAAGCAACGGTAAAAAGAGTGATTATGTAGATATACAACTAAAGGCACATATTTCGCTTATAGAAATCGTGCCACTTAGTAAATTATTTATCATATCCTATTGTACTAAAAAATTCTTATACCTTTATGCAATCAAGCATGGTCGACGACATGCTGGACGGAGGCGCGTTAACAATAATTCTACTAATATTCGTATTAGTAGACAATGATTGCGCATTGCTACTATGCATCACATTTTTGTTAATAGCAGGAGTAGAAACACAAATTTCGCACTCCGTTTATCTAGCGGTGGCAGCGACTCATTCATTACAATCTTGTCTGAAGTTATTCCAAGAGAAGGGTTTACTTTCGAGCGCTTGTTTAAAATAGCTGAACTATTATTATCTAGAATTGAATTGACTCGCGATGACACACGCTTGTTTTCAAAATTGCAACTCCAACACCTATACTGTACTTAAGTCCGAGACCTTCAATTCCGGTCATATTATTGCAAATATTATGATACATCTTATCACATTTAGAGCACCTCCGCATTGTAGCATTGGATCTGCTCACTTTGTTGCACTTTAAGCACCATTATGGCGGCAAATTAAATAAATGTGTATTCAAGTTAAAAAAATAATAAAAGAAAATATTAATTATAAAGAATTAACAATTTAATAAAATGGTTATAAGCACCTATCGCAAAATTTAAAAATAATATGAAATGCTTAAAATACGTCGAGCTTCTATAATAAACTAAAATAAATAAACTAATTAAAGTATAATTCTAAACATTTAATTCAATATTAAGAATCAGTGCAATCAAGAATTAAAACTTCAATATAAAATAGTCAAGACTGAGATAAAATTCAAAATACAAAATTAAAAACAAAATTAAAACGCTTATTATGTGAAATGCACACGGAGAGAAATTGTCTTAGAAAAATTACCAGACTTGGTAAGTAATGGTGGGACACCTCTGAATGGTGGTAAGTAACTCTGAAAATCGGCCTTTTTGTTACTTCTTTAACAATTTTTATTATTCGTGTAGCCTATAATCATAATCGAGATACTAAAATCTAAAGTAATGGTCGTAAATTTTATTAAACAGTACAGTAAAATTCTACATTTATACTAATTACAAACGCATTAGAATAATATGTATTAGTAAAATTAGTAAATTTTATTACATATATATCAATTTGTACTGAAATCGGTAAGAAATTTTGCTAAAAAGTATGGTAGTTTTTCTTAGCGGTGTATTAGCTAAGCATTTTACAAGACTGTGTGCTAAAATTTCGAACCACTTTAAGGAATACGTGAACGCGGTCGCGACAACCCGCCCGAACATAACCTTCAAATGCGGACATAATTTATCTTTATCTTGGCAAGATTTATTAATTGTATTCTTTTTCAACTATAAATATTGTAGTAACTGTTTGTAATATCGTTTGATATCAATTAATATCAGTAATATGCTGTAAAAACTCACAACAATACCAAGTTTTGATACTGCATATAATATATGAGGTGTACCATATAAAAGCCATTTGAACATATACACGTATGATCACGCGACGGCGCAGCGGTAAGTGCACGGCTTCGTATGCAGAAGGACATGGGTTCTCGAATCCACATCAGGGTAAAGTTTTTTTCTAAAATATTATTTGTTTAAAAAATATTCTTTAAATTGTACAACCAAAATAAAATCTAAAATCTAAAATAAAATCATATAAATTAATTAATTAAAAGAGATTGGAAGAGAAAATAAATTTTTAAATTTCGATTTTCACATTGCTAGACCTCCGTAATAAAAATTACTATACTTTCTTGGATTCTTTCCTAAACTTAAAGTCTGTCCCCAAATTAATGAATAATATAGTACTTTTTCTAGAATCTTTTTAGAATCTTTCTAAGACAATTTCTCTCAGTGCATGAACACTTAACCCTCAAGTCGCATTATGTAAATATCGCTATAAAGATAAAAACAATAATAAAAAATAATAATAATTGCGCATCGAAAGTCTCAGTGGCAGTGAGCTGAGAAAGAAAAAGTGAAACCGCTATAAAGATCCACAAAGCAGCTATATAAATTAAAAGAAAGAAAATAAAAGAAAAAGAAACTATCGTTAATATTAAATCAGGTGAAGTGTATATAACTCCGATCCTGCAGCCCACACAAGTTAATTTCTCTTCGCACATTCAATCCATCATATATCGTTATAATATTATTTAATATTTAATTAACAGCAACAATGCATAATTGATTACTTGCAAAAAGCAAATCAACACATTTACGTATATGCAATAAGTAAGAGAAAGTCAAAAACCAAAAAATGAATGTCTCTGGACCGCTCTTGCCCAGCCTAAGCAAATTCATTCTTAATAATCGGCGCGCGCAGGACGGCGCTCGCGGTAGATGATATCACGCTGCCGTTCCACAGACCACTGTCTAGCCGGCCTAAGCCAGTTCAATCTGAGTGAACTTACAACATCTACGCTCGCACGCATACGCTTGATTTGCGGTCACTCAGCTTCATTGACACTTCGACTCGGCTTTATGGACGTCCCGATATTATTAGGTGGGTTGCGCGCAGTTTCAAGCTGCCACGCGTGCATGAGCCACTCTCTCTGCGTGATACATACGTGGTTTCGTATACAGAATTGATAGCGAAGATCGGGAAAATAGTGGTTAAATAGTTGTTAAATAAAGCCGTTATTCTCGTACCTACAGCTCAGCTTTTTCATCGGAGACTCGATTACTAATAATGAAGTGATGATCGGCACACTGTACAGCTCCATGGGCACCAAAGCAGACAATGAGAGCCCTAATTTTATGCGTGCTGCGGCATCAGCCTATATGCAACATCGAATCCCACTCGATGCGCGAAAACTTTCGATATCGCAACGAGGACGCGCGTTCGCTATAATGATTCGACGCGTATGGCGATTGCGCGGGAGCTCTAGAAATCGAATTCGACTGCACGCACAGAGGCTCGCGCTATACGTTGGGAGAAAAGTTTAGCTAGGCGACCAAGCCGCGATTATCTGCATGTGCGTCTGGCAGCAGTGCGGCTCATTTTATTCGTCTTACCGAAATATATAGAGCTTGGCTTGACCCCGCACGACTCTTCGAGCTTCGCTTTCAAGCTCGTTTTGTATACGATAATTGCTGCTTTTCATACGGGGCATGAATTTTAGTTCTAACTGAAACATTATCTCGGTGCTTTACAAAATAGTTTCGAGGCTATTTCGTTGTATCTGAATGTATGGGCGGGAAAGCGAAAAAAGGCCAATTTTGGTCACACCTCAAGTATAAGATAAATATTACAAATCTGGAATCTTTATTATTAATGTAGCAAGATTGATCGAATTTGAAATTGTAATAAACACATTGAAAAAAACAAAAACCAGTAAATAATTGCAATTTTAAATGCTTTCAATTCAAGCTACTAGAAGATATTCTAGAAGGAAAAAAACAAACAAGTAAGGATTCGTGCGTCAAAAAATCAATGTTCTATTTCGAAATAAATCTGCTTTTGCACCAGACAAACACCATCCATCGCGGACAAAATCATCCGTTCAGTGCACAATTCACACTCGGCTTTCTTCAAAATTTTATCTAACCAAACATTATCGCCTCTATACGTATATTTACAGTGTCACTCTACGCGTGCAACTGCGTCGTCGGATCGAGGAAATAAGGACCGCGCCTTTCGTTAAAAATAAAAACCGCGCGCGTCGACTCTTCTTCTTGTTGCTGGCCGGTGTTTATATCGCCCGCAAGAACGAAAGAGAGAGAGAGAGAGGGAGAGAGAGA